>CM061141.1:152835887-153082904 GCA_030789695.1 Scilla litardierei
CTCCCCTTCTCTATCATCAGAAATGGACGCAGAGAGCAGCATTTCTCTGAGGCAACCGAAAAACAACGGGCGAGCATCCAAGGTCGGCTACTGGATATCGCTCGCTGCGAACTACGCGGCGCTCTTCATCGGCTCGATCTCGTCCAGCCTCCTCTCGAGGTTCTACTTCGTTCACGGTGGATCCAGCAGATGGGTCTCGACATGGGTACAGTCTGCAGGTTTTCCTTTGCTTCTCATCCCTATCTGTCTCCTTGCGCGGGGCCGAAACGGCTATCGCCCGTTTTCGAACTTCACGATCCGCCTTCTCTCGTACACCATTCTCATGGGCTTCTTCTTGGGCCTCAACAACTTGTGCATCTCTTGGGGTGTCTCCTACCTCCCAGTCTCCACATCTTCCCTCCTCCTCTCTTCTCAGCTCGCCTTTAACCTCCTCCTTTCGGTTCTTCTTGTCAACCAGACGATCACGTTCACAAACCTTAATTGCGTCATCCTCCTTACACTCAGCTCCGTCGTCCTCGCTATAGGATCGAGCAGCGACAAACCACACGGAGTAACCCACACCCAATTCTTCTTGGGATTCTTGGCCACCCTAGCCGCCGCAGGGATGTTTGCCATCTACCTTCCGCTAATGGAGATCATTTACAAAGGAGTGAAGACTTTTATGACTGTCATGGAGATGCAGCTCGTGATGGAGGCCGCGGCGACCGCGTTCGCAGCAGGCGGAATGGCAGCGGACGGAGGGTTTAGAGAGATGGCGAGGGAGGCGAGGAATGAGTTTGATCTCGGAGGCGCCAAGTACTGGGTGACTATAGCGGCGACAATAGCGTGCTGGCAGATGTGCTTCATGGGGACGGCTGGGATGATCTTCTTGACGTCTTCACTTAACAGTGGGATCTGCATGACGGCGCTGCTGTCGATGAATGTTTTGGGAGGGGTTTTGGTGTTCGGAGATGTGTTTGGGGGTCTGAAGGCAGTCTCACTGGGGCTCTGCTTGTGGGGTTTTGCTTCGTATTTATATGGTGAGTATAAGAGGAAGGAGGAGGAGGAGGGTAATGGGACGGTTCAAGAAGAAGAAGGAGGAGGAGGAGGAGGAGGAGGGAATGAGATGGGGCGGGTCAAGAGTGATGAGGTTGGTGATGGGGAGAGTAATGTTTGAGCTGTCTGTGAATGTGTTTCATGTTTTGCTAATTTAGATATGGGAAGTTCATATCCGACATGGGAAGTTCATATCCATATTGTTTTCATGCATATTTAACGACTATTTATCAACTGGATATGCGTTTTTTATGGCTCGGTTTGGAATCATGAACAAGGTTATTCCTAAATTTTAATATTTAAGTATAGTATGTTATGTTATGAATCAATGTTTTGGGGAAGAAACCCCGGCTCTTTATTTATGGCATATAGAGGAGCGTATACGGATAAGATACAATAGATACGGTCTTATCTATAAGATAAGCCGTGATCACAACCGACTAACCAACTCGATATTATCTCTTCACAACACTCCCCCTTATCCAGCCATAGGTGTGGACTCTGCTCATAAATACTTCAGGATTCTAAGTGTAATGAAAGTCTCACATGGGGTGGATACTCTAGGATCCTGAGTTGGTGATGTTTACCTCGTTAAAAACCTTTAGCTATGGAAAACCATGTGGGAGAAATCATAGTTAAGGAAAAATACTACAAACGCTCTCTAACTCCCCCTTGATTTGTACAAGCGACTCTGCTCATGAGCACTTCGATATTCTCAGCGTCACAAAGGGGTTGATACTTTAGGATTCAGAGTTGATGTGATTTGTCTCGTTAAAACATTTGGCTATGGAAAACCTTGTGGGAAAAACCATGGCTTAGGGAAAAGAGTACAAATTCCTTCAACTCCCCCTGATCTGTAAAAGTCATTAGGCTTTTACATCTCTTAGGCGTATATCATCACTCTTATTTACACATTCCGAAATTATACACAGATTACAAATATCACCACTATTAAGCAGCTACTGAATCCAAAACTCTGAAAAAGTGTGCTAAGTTTCGTCGCCTCTGATGTGGTCTTCAGACTATGTGATCAGCTCCACGATACCAGTTTCTATCCCAGTCATCACTGGGATGTGATGTACCACCAGGTGCCCTCAAATACACCATTAGTGTGGTGAGGATCTCGGAATAATAGGATGATGGTGCCTTCATAATTTGCTTTGCAAATCTGCAGTAGATGGCCATCCCTCTATGAGTACCCAGTCTTTGATTTCTCAGTATAGGGATCGGACCTGTAACCTGCATTTGCATAAACATGGAGGATGATACTTTATAATGTAAGCTCAAATATTTCGACCCTTGGAGGAAGCACAGAAGGTTTAACTCCTATCTAATGGCCCTTTTTAGGTGCCAACTATCTCTGGCTAATGAGTTTACTGCAACTGCTATATCGGGATGCGTGCAATTTGCCAGGAGTGCCTGATTGCACTTAGATAATGGACTTTAGGACCAATTATATCCTCCCACTCTTCCAGCGATTGGAAGGGGTCTGTTTGTACATCCATAGAGTGTACTACCATAGATGTACTTTGGATGACAATGTTCCTTTTAATTTCTCCAACCCACTTCCGGGCATATGTAACCGAATTTATTAAGATAATAAATCTGTGAGCCGTGACAATTTATTTTTGTATAGGTCTTTCATTTCATTTAATAGTCAGGTTTGAATAGATATTTTGGTTTTCTCTTCTGGAGATCCGATGAGATTTAAGTTGTTTACAACTATGATCTCAAATCATGTCCGTTGCTCAGATGCAAAGACAACCCTCGGTAGGAATCATTGCTTTATTAAGTGATTCTCTTGGTTGTACATTATTTACTATTCTTATTGTTTTTCTTCAATAGAATAGACGTACCGAAGTTTATTCAGGCATTTAAGAAAATGTGGAATTTATCTTTACCAAGATATCCACAAAGGTATGCCGTCACATCCAATAACAACATATCCAAATTTTCCTTTGCCGAATCGTAAGGTATTCGCATTTGATAACTTAGGGAGTCTGATGTATCATTTATGAGTCATGCTCATTTTAATTTGTTCATTCCCTAGTTTCAGCGAAAAAAATCCTTGAGCTATAGGTTGTACCTTATAGCATACGATTTTGTATTTATTTTTCTTATGTGTGCAATACTTTATTTTACCCACAGGTTTGACACCTTTTGGTGTCTGGACTTCAGGTCCGAACATTTCACGTTTTATAAGTGAGTCCAGCTCATCTTTTATTGCCTCGTTCCACCTTTGGCCAATCTCTAGTTTGTATTTTTGCAACGGAGTATGGAACGATATTTTATAAACATCATCGCTTTTGCGATGTATATGGCAATATGATACGTAAATACATTATCAAAAATTATGTTCTTTCTGTCCAACACCTCTCCAGTACGTACACCATTTACTTTCAATTTCAGTTTTTCCCGGCATTTGCTCTGTAGTGGATTCCGGGAAGGGTGAGGGTGTGGACATGAGCTCATTGTCCTGTGGTAGTATTGTCTTAAAGTCTCCAGAGTTTCTGTCCTTGGAGCCTAGTGGTCTGCCTCTTTTCTGTTGAGGAACAACTACTTCTGCTGCTAGTAGATTGCATCCATTCTTGGGGATGTCAATCCTAACTGGAGTATTTGCAGCAGGGATGTGTGATCTGACAATCTTCTGCTTATCAGTAAATGAGTTTGGTAACTGGTGAACATTGTTCTGTTTGTGAAGGATCTTCAGGATCTCATCTTCACATTGTTTCGTTACCGAATCATAGTGGGTCAAACTTTTTATATCCCACGTTATAATTGCTTCACACCAGATTTTCCAGTATCTGGGCCTATTTGGGGAAACTCGTCTCATCGAAATCACAGTCTACACGATATGCCTTAAATGTGTCCCCCGTTTAGGGTTCTAAGTATCTTCTAATTGAGGGTGTGTCAAACCCTACATATATACCTAGGAGACGTTGAGGACCCATTTTTGTCCTCTGTGGTGGTGCGATGTGAATTTAAACTGTGCGAGCGAAGATTCTCAAGAGAGAAATGTTCGGTGGCATTCCATATGCAAGTTGCATTGTAGACTATAACCTCCATAAGGGCTTATTTTCATTTACGATGCATCATGCAGAATTTGCATGTCCCCATGCATCCACCGGCAATCGAGATTTCATTAACAATGGACGTGCAATCCATAGAAGTTTATTTATCAGTGACTCTACCGACCCATTTTGGGTATGAACATGTAGCACTGTGTGTTCATTTTCTATTCACGTTGCTTGGTAGTACTCTTGAAATGACCTGGAGGTAAATTACCCAACATTTACCAAACTTATTTTCTTTATTTGATTGTCTAGAAAATGTGCCCACAACATTATTATTTGTGCCAATAGCTTTGGAAAAGCTAAGTTGCGGGTCGATAGTAGACACACATACGAATATTTTGAGGATGCATTTATCAGTACCATAGAGTACCAAAATAGCCCACTAGGGGTGATGGATTTGTCCACATCGATCTACTTATTATCTTTCGCGGAAGTGTGGAGATTCTTTTGTCTGATTTTAAAAGAGATGGCCTTGTAATTTGTTTTTCCTTATAGCAAAGGATAGGAGGGAGTTCTCCCGGCTGAAGAATCTTCTGGTTCTTCAAGTCATACCCATAGGATAAGATGTGGTGCATCATCACTGATCCAGGGTGGCCATGTCGATCATGCCAAAGTAAAAACTTGGCTGATGTCAGGCATTTCAGGTGCTCCGTTAAATCCGCTTCCTCTCTCCGAATCTTTGAATGGTAGAGGCATGTTGAAAAGCTCTCAAAACGTTCAAGTATGGATTTTACTCCTTTTTCTTGAGACATACAATAATTTGTTTTTCATTTACATTTATAGTTTCCAAATGGAATCCAATGAAACGGATGTCCTTGAAACTTAGTAAGTTTCGGTTGGAATTCGGAGAGATTAGTGCATCCTTTTTTTGTGTCATTTGAGAGCAACAGTGTTCCGTTCCCAGAACCTTCAATATGGCCCTAATATTGGGCTTTGTTTTGAAGGATCATATGTGTTTATTTATTGTCTACTAATCAGTTATGAGAGCAGTTCATCTATTAAAAGATTAATCAAATATGCACATTTTCAGAGAAAGATTTTCATTCAAAATCAAATTATATAATTCAAAAAGATCTCATAACATGAAGTGTTCTTAAAACAAGTAGCTAAGATAAAAATAGAAAGCTAATCAAGCAGGTCTTCATTTTCAAAGTCGTCGGCTGTAAACTTGACTGGAGCATCAGGGGTCACCAGGTTTGTTTCAGCTTTATTTTTCTTGTTTTCTTTATACAAATCCTCGAGATGCTGCGGAGTTCGGCATACTCTGGACCAGTGGCCTTTCATACCACAGTTATGGCACTGGTCTTCACATTCCCTCTAAGGTGAGTGTGCATCATTACTATTGTTGTTATTTCTGCGCCAGGTGAACTTTCGCTTACTTTCATTTCTTCGCTGCTGGACTTGGCCCCTAGCCCTTTTGTTCTGTCCCCCTTTCTGTGGTCTTTATTTTCCTGTATTGCCTCTCTTCTTTTTGGAAAAAGAAGAGGCATTGTAAGCTTCTGGTAGGGGCAGTGCCAGGGGCGCATGTTGTGAGTGGCGAGGAGAAGCTCTCTGTTCTGTTCAGCCATGAGTAAATATGACAGTAGCTCAGAATACTTTGTGAACTTGCGTTCACGATATTGCTATAGTAGTATCACATCTTTCTCATGGAAAGACGTGTACTTGTTTTCTAGCAAGCGATCTTCTGAGACTTTTTCACCACACAACTTCATGTGTGAGGTGATGCTAAAGAGAGCTGAGTTGCACTCAGCTATGGACTTAATGTCCTGTAGTCTCAGGTTCTCCTACTCATATCGTGCTCTTGGTAGTATAACATCTTTCTAATGTTTATACCTATCCTCAAGGGCAATCCACAGCTCAAATGGATCTTTGACCATAAGGTATTCGGCCTTTAGGGTCTTGTCCACATGGCGGCGAATATAGTTAATGGCTTCCGCCTTTTCTACATCGCTTACATTTTCATTATTAGTCACAGCAGAAATGAGGGACTTAGCCCGCAGATGAAACTTCACATAGAGCTGCCAGCTCAGATAGTTTCTCCCTGATGCATCCAGCACTTCGAAATCGACACTTGCAATTTTAGCCATTTTATCTAGCACAGCACAAATTTGCATGAATTAATAATTTAAACAATAAAAATTTTCATGCGGATGCACTTTTTATATGAAGAGCTAATTACATTAATCCGCTAGTCCCACATAAATAAAAAGTCCAAAGACCATTACAGTCCATATTACACAAATGAAAACTTTAAAAAGAAATTACAACTTTGGAAACCCCGTGGGTCCCATATAAGATCTTCAGCTTCAATTGTAGCCTCCATCTCCATGGAAAGTGGCTTCGGTCTTGGACATTACATAGATTCCTCACTACAATTTCTCTCAAAAGTAAAAGAAAAGTGCAGGAAAATAAAATGTGGTACTTAAACAGCCGATCCAAAAACCGCAATTAGCCATCCATGCAAAAATTTGTGCTCATCAATCATTTTCTGCAGATATTTTCATCACAAGCATCACTGGCATTTATATTCACAGAAGGATAAACGATTTAATTAGTTACTTAATAATTATTGGACCACTGGGCAACGTCATACACCGTTAGGTTATGTGACTAACGGCAGAGCGGTTGCAGGATCTTCCTAATAATTAAGTTTTAATATTTGCACAACCAAACATAGTTTATCCACAGAATAAGCCAAAATGATGTGAAGCATATATTAATGATCCTACAAAGGGTATCATATAATGCAAAGTTTGTGCTAGTTGGGTTATTCAAAAAGATTGAAAAAGAGCCCAATATTTGACATGTTCTTCATAAAAGGAAGAAATTTTCCTTTTTAAATCATTCCCAAATTATCCCCAAATGTCCCTAAATGTCCCATATCTTATCATGAATTTTCATGAATTTTTAGGCCCCAGAATACCCTTTTTAATCAATTTTTAGCCCCCAAAAAGCCTTTACGGCTTATTTTAGCCCCTCCCCTTTTATTTTTTGTTTTCGGAAAAGAAAATTGGCATGCGGTCCTGAAGCCCGCAGTATGGCTGTGGGCTTCAAACCCGCATTCAAAAATAAAATTTTTTTTGAAAATAGGCCTGCGGGCCTGAGGCCCGCAGTTTGCCTGCGGGCTTAAGGCCCGCAAGGCTTTAATTATTTTTTTATTTTTTTCTTTTGGTGGGCTTCAGGCCTAGAAGAATGGGGGGTGGGGCGGCGGCTAGGGTTTGACGCCGCCGCCTCTGCCCCGGTCTTCACGCCCCCGGAGAGGGGCGGCCACCGCGCCGTGGCGAGGGTGGCAGGGGGAGGCGATGGCTAGGGTGGCCCCCCTTTGGGGGGGACACGAAGCGGCATCGGGGGTGGCCCCGCCTTCGGGGGGGACATGAATCGGCACTGGGGGGAGAATGCCCCCCTTCGAGGGGGGAGGAGGGAATCGTCGGTGCCCGATTGTCGCCCCTGAAGGGTAACGACGACGGTCCGATCGACGTCCCCCCTTCGTGGGGGAAAACGACGGCGGACAGGGGTTGGCCCCCCTCGCTACAGGCGGGGGGGGAATGATAGGACGCCGGCGGCGGCCCCCCTCAGGGGGACCTGCGGTGACATCAACGTAGGGGAGAGGGCCGGCGGAAAGGCCGCCAGCGAGGTTAGGGTTGGGTTAAAACCATATTTTCCATTATTTTCAAGTTTTAAAACATGTTTAAAACATGATTTTTGGGCGATTGGCCCAGATTCCACTTCGATCTTGCGAGATCTATGGAAGAAACTATCATATGTATGATAAAACGACATTTTTAGCGAGATTTACTTCTATATCCGTCCTCCGGATATAGCGACGGTTGAACGAAGCCTACGCGGTTGACGACACTCGCTTGATGAAGCTTGACGCCGCGCGCATGGATCTCCCGTCTTTCTTCGCTTTCACAATGATCGATTTTGTGTGGAAATTTCAATTAGAGGCTCAGCTGATAACATGTTATGAATCAACATCTGGGGAAGGAACCCCCGGCTCTTTATTTATAGCATATAGAGGAGCGTATACAGATAAGATACAATAGATACGGTCTTATCTATAAGATAAGCCGTGATCCCAACCGACTAACCAACTTGGTATTATCCATTCACAACACGTTATCTTTTTTTGACATAATATTACGTGCGTGTAGAGTGTCATCGATACATTTTAAGCTTACTAGCTAGTAGTATTTGCATGTACGTTTTGGGTCATAGAAGAACAATGAAAATGAAAAGAGAGAAAACCGACACTCCGCTTATACCACTGTTCATTATGAATTGATTGTACCCAATATTTTATGTATAGCAACATTTTTTCTTATAAGAAGCATAAATTTATAGCAACTAAATCGTAATGTATTTGGAAATTATTGTGGGGGAGGGGATTGCATATACCTTCATATTCTTCTCTTGTTCTATTTTGGGGGCCTATGCGTGCTCCAAAGTGCTCCATGTTGGATGTTGGGGCAAAGCTTAGTATCCAAAGATAGTATCTTTTGATGGGAAGAGGGGAAAATAAAAAAAACTGTGAAACAAATAGTGTGCAGGAAACTGGAATAATAACTGTGTACCTGTTACACTATATCTGTGTACAGATAAGCACTTATGTGTGTACACAATACACTATAAGTGTGTACACAAAACTGTGAACACAAATTTGCTGAATGATGAAGACTGATTTTTTCAGGAATTTTTCACACGAATTCAAGAAAATCTAAAGCCTTTTTTCTTCTCCTTCTTGGATATTTTTTTTGATGATCTTGATCTTAGAGATCGCTACTATTCTCTTCTTTCTTTTTTTCTTTTTTAAATTACATATACATCATTCTTTCACTTCTACAACTTATAGTGCCCATACATACAACCATGCACAGTCAAGAGCTTACATCAACTAGTACAAGCATTTACTACACCAAACAAAATACACAAATCTCAAGGGCCTTGCTTTCTCAGAGAACAGAATTACTTTGCATACAACTGAGCTCCTTTTGTTCAGCAGTTGAACATACTTAGCTTTAAAGCTGGACATACGTGTTCACATCTTGGACATACTTAGCTTTAAGGCTGTACACACTTGTTCACAACTTGGACATACTTATGAAGCTGGCTGGACACACATATTGAACAGCCGAACACACTTCAGTCTGAATTAACTCCAACATATCCTCCCTTTAATTCAGACTGGGTCTAAGCCCAAGCTCATTTCTGAATTTGATGAATTTTTTGATGTCCAAAGACTTTGTAAACCCATCAGCTAGTTGATCAAGTGACTTGCAATGCTGAAGCACAATAGATTTTTCAGAAACCAATCCTCTTTTGAAGTGATTCCTTGTATCAATATGCTTGGTTCTTCTTTGATTGATGAAATTCTTTGCACGATGGATTGTAGACTTGTTATCACAAAAAATAACAGTACCTTCACCTTGCTCTTGATTCAGATCTTCCAGAATCATCTTCATCCATACTACTTGGCATGATGTATAGGACAAGGCCATATGCTCAACTTCTATTGTGGAGAGAACAACTGAATTCTGTCTTTTTGTACCCCATGTGATACATGATTTTCCCAGTAATAATGGGTAACCCGTTAAACTCCTTATATCCTCTTCACTGCTTCCCCAATCACTGTCTGAATATGCTATCAGCTTGCAAGCTTCACCTCTACCATAAAACAAACCAAGTTCTTTGGTTCTTACAATATATCTCAGCACTCTTTTGGCTGTTGTCATATGAATCTCATTAGGCTTATGTATAACTCTTGCCAATTGATTTACAGCATATGACAGATCTGGTCTTTATGTGCCAAATACATCAAACCTCCCACTATACTTCTGAAATTCTTCTCATTTACTCCAGCAATAGACTCATCTACTACAACTTTTCTTTGGCATTGAAAGTGGTTTCCACAAATTTGCAATTTGCCATTTTAGGTCTGTTCAGTATAGATTGAGCATACTTCTGCTGAGACACATGTATTCCATGCTTTGTTTGTTTGATTTCTAGTAATGCAGCTTTCCTAAATCGCTCATTTCAAATTCATGCTCCATTTGTCTTTTAAATTTGTCAAACCAAGACTCTTCATTGCTAGTATAAATAATCTCATCCACATAGAGACATAAATCTAGAAAATTACAATTTTCTGACTTGACATAGAGTGTAGCTTCAGAATCACTCCTTGTATAGCCTTGTTTGATCAGGAATTCATGTATTCTTCGGTACCATGCTCTAGGTGCTTGCTTCAATCCATACAGGTCCATGAGAAGTTTATAAACTTTTGAGCTCTGATTTTCTTTAACAAATCCTGGAGGCTGTTTCACATAAATTTCTTCCTGTAATGCACTATTTAGAAATAGTGATTTCATATCTAGCTGTCTAACTTCCCATCATTTGGAGTTTGAAAATGCAAGTAAGGTTCTTATAGTTTCATATCTGGCAACTGGTGCAAAAGTATCATCATAATCTTCTCTATAGACTTGAGTGAATCCTCTAGATACCAGCCTTGTTTTTAGCTTGTTTATGGAGCCATCAGTGTTGTATTTAGTCTTTATACAACCACTTAACATCCACTGCCTTCTTTCTCATGGGGGTTGAGGGACCCTTAGGGCATAAATCTATGCCCGTCCTACGTCGGACGGACGATAGTGTAATGCCCGTATGTGTGAAATACTATTGGCATATGTGTGTATAGTAATTTTGTTGTGTGTATAGTAATTTCCTACATGTATGGCTATACGGTGACTATGATCTGCTTCAGATAAATGTAATGGAATGTGTGTGGTTGGATAGTAAATTGATATTATTGTTAGCGTGCATTAGCGTGCTTGGCGGTTTTAGCTGGTGAGTATGTATAGTAAAGCGGTATGTTCATGATTATTGGTGATGTTGTCATAGTTATTAATGAATGACATTGGTATTATTGGTGTCTGGTTGTTATTTTTGGTGAAGTTGTTATTATTTTTTGGGTATTGGTATTTTTATTATTGATGATGTTGATTGATATTATTATTACTATTGTTAAGGCCTTGGTTAATTTAGTAGCTAGAGTTGGGTTTGGCTTATTGTTAGTTACTGTTGATTGGGATTCCATATGTGGGCTATTAGATTTATTTTGTCTCAAATATCAACATGTTGACTTGATTAATTGTTAAGTAGAAGTTGCTTGCTTGTGACTTTGGAGTTGCTGGGAATTTGGGTAGAAGTACATGCTTAAAGTGTTGATGATTTATCCTAATTTAGAATTAGGAATGTCCTGAAAATTTTACTGCATATACTTGGGACTATTATCTCCAACTTTCATGTTGAATACTCTTCCAAATTCGGATTAGAAAGTAGGATATGAATTTCGTGAAATCAGCATGTCTGTTTTTCCTCAGCTTTGACACATGTTACGGGAACGACGATCAGTCCCTCAATTCTTAACGAAATGGTGTGTTCTTGGTCTCGTTAGAAAGTTAACTTCAAGATCTACAACTTTGTAACTATCCATTTTCCTGAATCTCTCCGCATTTAGGAGCAATCTGGTCCTCAAGACAGGACAGTTTCTGTTTTAATTTCCAGCATAGTTTCAGCACATATACCCTTCGCCGTAAATTCTGTATTAAATTGAATACTTGGTGAAACATCATGAAAATTGATATGTGAGTGCATAACAACTATATCTACAACTCATAAGAGGAGTAAAACTTAAGTGTAGTTCAAAAATATTGAGATAGCTTCCCCTGTTTGGGACTATCCTGCAAATTCCAGAAATGAATATGATTGGGAATGGCAAACTTGTAAATACTTAGAGCCCTTATTTCCTTTTCCTTTTCCCCACTTCTTCTTCCCCAAGCTTCAGCTGAAACCCCCTTCTCCATTCGAAAATCCCTAGACCAATCTCTCTAGGTGGAAGCAAGAAGAGGGGGGGGGGGGGGGGGGGGAAGAGAAATTGAGATGAGCTTCCCCTCCCCTTCTCTCACCCTCATCTTGCCGAGGTCTTCCATGGCCGAATCAACAGGATGGCCGAGCTTCCCTTGCAGCCATGGTCGCAACTCCCCAGGTCCACGCAATGGAGAGAAAAGAATGGGGAGAAGAAGAAGAAAGGAAGAAGATAGAAGAGGAAGAAGAGGAGAAGCTAAGCCCTAAACCCACCATCTTCTTCTTCCCTCCATCTCCTTCAATTTCTCCTCTCCCATGGCCGAGATTTCCCATGGCCGGCTGCACTCAGATCTGTGTTCATCTCATGGGGAGAAGATTTGGGGAGAGATAATGGGTTAAGGATCGAAGCTTGAAGAGGGATCCATGGAGTTCATGAAATTGGAAGAGGGCTTGCTTAGGGTTTGGATTTGAAGAAGAGACTTGGGATTTTGGAGATGGATGATGGGTTCATGGTAAATCTCATGGAGCTAGAGGGGGGTTTTGCTTCACTAATGAGGTAGGAGTCCAACCTTACACGTATGTTTGATTTCCTTGCATTTTTAGGATAAAATTTGCATTTTTAGTAGTCTTACTGGAATTCTTGATATGGATCAAGCATGGTTGAATACATTTGATTTATTGAATTATATGATGCTATGATTTTGCCTCTTGATGTATTGGAGTGCCTTGTTTTAATAGAAATGTGTAATTGCTCTCATTTTGCAATATGGAAGCTGTCATCCAATTTTATTTGTATGGGACAATACTAATGAGGTGAAACCACTCTCTTTGGGGATGTTGGAAATTATTATTCACAGTACTCATTTAGAAATGTTGGGAATTTGGAAATTGTTGTCATTTTGACATGTTAGAAGCTTTTTACTTAAATTCTTGTATGGTACACATGCATTATCGATAATGAAATGCTGATGTGGAATTGGCTTTGGGTAGTTGCTATGTTATGATGTAATGTATTACATAATGCCACAAGTTGCTATGTTTATGTTGATAATACTCTCGAGTGCTTGTTCACTATTTACAAGAAGTTGCTCTCATTTTGAAATGTTGGAAGTTCATTACTCATTGTCCTTCCTTGTATGAAGATTGCGAAATAAAGAAGCAATAAAAATATGCAATATGAAATGGAATGGTAGTAATGGTATGGGATTAACATGTTGACTTTACTTATGTGTAATGGAATGCCTAGCTTCATTATATTTATGGAATTGCCCTCATTTTGACACATGGAGTTGTTGATAAAATGAGAATGCTCTCATCTTGGCTACATTGATTAAATGAAATAGTTCTCAGTTTGTTATATTAATAAAATGAACCTGTTCTCATTTTGTCGCAATGATTAAATGAAATAACTCTCATTTTGATGTAGTGATAAAATGAATTTGTTTCAATTTTGTTACATTGATAAAATTAAATAGCTCTCCTTTTGTTATTTTGATTAAATAAAATAGATTAAATGAAGTTGCTTAAATGACATTACCTAAGGCAAAGGTGGCAACTTGTTCTCATTTTGTTACGAGGACTAAATGACATTGCTTGCATTTGTTGGATTTGGTGGAAGCTCAATTTTCAATTTACATTCACAACGAATTTATGTGGTTCGAAGAGTTAAATGGCGCCACAATTATGCTTCAAATGGATTGAATATATTACCTCGTTAATGTTGTGGAATGGGTCTCATTTAGATGGTTGGAAGTTTTATTAATCACTTTTGTTGTACTAGAAATGTGAACGATACGAAAATTAAATGAGAAGGGGAGATTGGCAATGTGTTGTTTTTATGCGGAATATGGCATGATGGTGAAATGATGTGATTAGGACACGAGGTGGAGTGCACGGGCATGGACAAAGTGCCGCGGTAGGAGGCGGGTGAACACGCTGTTGGCCACCTCTTGATCCATTAGGTGACTCCACGTGGTGGTGGCACCACGTTGATATCGGAGTAGAAATCACGATACACTTGCACGCCGGCTCATTCACGGGATCCCCTTGCATTGCATCGCATCGCATTACTTGTGCATCATATGCATCATGGCATCATGTAGTATTGATGTGTGATTTGTGGTTGTATTTGTGTGATGGTTGACCCTTGAGAATGCATGTTGCCATGGAAGCATTTGGTGCTTGATTGATGGAATGTTGGAGTGTTTGGGTTGTTAGTTAGTAAATATTGATATTTTTGTTGTTAATGCTAGTAGTGATATGAATATGTTGGAATTCTAACATCCTAGTTACCATGAAACATTCATGGTTAACGTGGGAAGCTAATTTGAATTATTTGATGCAATGATCATGACCCATGTCGATTGAATGTTTTGTCCCAATAATTATGCAAAGTGCTCTCATTTTGAAACATGAAAGCATTCTTATTCTCTCCATTGCATGAGATGATGGAAATGCTCTTTTTGTTTATGAAATTAATCTTATGTTGGTTCCTTGGGTGAATAGAACAGATCTCATTTTGTTCCATGTAGTAAACGAAATTGTTTTTCTTTATTACATTAACGATCCTCTTTTGGAAGTTGGAAATGTTATGTTGATGCTTATAGTAGTGTTGGTGGTGTTGTTAGGGGATGTTGTGATTATACCATATTCTCTTGAAATACTATCTATGTTTGCTTTTAGAAATATTACTTATGTTGTACTTGGAAATTTTGATAAATACAAGAGAAACTCTGCCGAAATTTTTACAAGCATTTCCACAACTTTCCAAGCATTAGAAACTTAAGCTAGGAACACCACACAAAATACCACTTGCTAGATCCCTTAAATTTCTATGCTTAAATAAACACCCATTTGGAATATGAGTATAAATGACAAGTTAGCAAGAGCGTTTGATATGCGAGTTTAGTAACTTGTTGTGTAGCAAACCATGTTGGGCCCAAAGATGGCACCCTTCTAGAGCTACATGCTATCTAAGTCAGGGCTACGTTTTAGTTCCTTGATATTGATGTTCACTACTCTACATGTCATACTCACTTGGTTTTGCAGGTCGTCCTCTTGCCGCATGTACGTGTTTGGTAATGACATCATTTACATTTCCGTATGTAATTGCCGTGTTAGGCCAAGAGTTAGTTATCCGTTGCTACTTAGTGCATACCATTTTTGTGCACCATGTGAGTTGGGTTTGGGATTCCTACTGGGTCACGCTGTGACGTGCCCCGTTGATATTTTTCAGGTACTGGTTCATGGAGTTGGAGGCTCGCTAGTTCTTTTGGATGGCGTTGGTTCGAGTTGAGGGTTTGAGAGATTATGAGAGTATTTTTGGGTGGGTGTTTGGTTTTTGTACTTCGGCGAGATGTGGGTATCCTATTGTACATGAGATTTGGCTATATGTTGTATATGGGTTTTGGTTGAGTGATGTTGTACTCGAAAATTGTATAATCAGCTAGTGTATGCATATCAGTGTTTGGTTTGACTGTCTCTCTTGTGTTTCTGTGACATCTGGAATGCTACAAGTACTATCCCAGTAGTGCGCAGTGGACCTGCTTGAGTTTGAAATTTTGTATTTCTCTTCCATAGCACCCCGACTATTCGGGAATACCTGAAAAGGGTTCGTACTTATCGGGTATCCCCGGGAGCGGGGCGTTACAGATAGAGGCAGAAAAAACTTGCAGCAGAAAAAAACGTTAAACTATTTAACATGCAAGCCCTAAGGATATCAAGACCCTAGCCAGGATCTCAACTATTTTGAGGTGGATCTGACCACCCCAAGATAGAGCTAAGTTGCTGCACTATTATAAATACTATGCTTAATTAAACTACATACCCGGAACCTTGCTTGCACCGGCAAGGTGTACTGAACCGCGTCCCGAGCTGCTCCCCGTCCCAAGCTAAACTGCTTCCCGAGCCGCCCTTAGTCCCGAGTCGAACCGCTTCCTGAACCGCACCGCTTTCCGAGGCGAGCAACCCCCTTGTCGCTGAGCCAACCACGCGTCGAAGAAAGTTTCACTTGAGTGGATCATCCGTCAAGACTTCGGATCCGATCCGAGCCCCTTCACGACTTTTCTAAAGCCCTTCAAGAGCAAGGCAGAAATTTAGAGAGAGGAGAAAAATATTTATTTTAAGCTTAGATCCGAGCGTGCTCCAAACTTCTGGGAGCCGCTCAGATCTAGAGCTTGGGACGAGTTTAGAGGAAGGGGTAGGCCCATATTTAAAGAGGCGGTTGACCCTTCCCCTTTACTCCACTTCCGATGTGGGACTAAAGTTTTGGAGTTAATAATTCAAGTTAGTTTGCCTTTCATAAAGGCCAAACTTCCATGAATTTTAACTCCCTTACCGTTGAGCTTCACATTTGATACAACCTATCAAATCGAAGAGCGCTGAACGATGAACGTGTAGGAAAAAAAGGCGAGTCAATCCGAGTCCATTTGACCCCTCAACTAATCGTCCAAAGATGAGCCCAACACTTTGATTTCGTTCAAAATCAGCCGCCAGCCCAAAAACAATTCTAGGCTTCAGAACCCATCCGTGGGACCCACTATATGGGCCCCACGTGCCCCTGCGCATGCAGTCTGCCTAGCATGTGCCCAGTGGGTGCGTGCCAGCGCCCGCCCAAAATGGGCGCTGGCCCTCAAGCAATCTGCGCCAGTTAATTGCCCCCCCAAAAAAGGGAGGGCTGCCTCCTTTTGCGCGCGCACAAATTTTGACCCGGCCTTTGGGCCGGGTCCCAAAAGTTTTTTTTAATTTTATTTTAAAAACTTTTGGCTGCTATAATCTGTTTGGGCTTTTATTGACTTTGGGATTTCTATTTAAACACTTTTAAATAGGCATATTGGGCTCGTTTGAACTCCGTTTTTGACGCGTTTTGAACATGTGTTTAGACCATGACGATCTCATCATACAGGTAACCTTTTCCTCGCGTTTATCTCATTAAATATGGTCGTAAACAATTTATGACACATTTAACTATGTTTGCATTATATGCAAAATAGTCTATATCTAAGCTTAAAATCTCTTACTTGCACTCAAGATCAATTATCCTGAATGCAGAGACTAACTGCAAACTCTTTGCAGTTTTCTATCCCTTGCATCAAATGCATATTCTCCCTAATATTTCTACGTATTACTTGACGAAGGTCTCCTCTGTGTGAGACCCTACAGCCTGACCCTAATACATGTGATGCTCGAGCCCCCTGACGGCAGTGACCATAAGCAGTAAGTACCGTCCCTTTTTCAGTATCATACTTATGTGGTTAACTCATTGACATGAGTGTTGTCGGGATTACCCTGACAGTGTTCGTGATGAATTCCACAGTTTTAGTCTCTTCGTCAAAACTATGTCGTTTAACCTCAAGCATAGGATACGGTCAAACTGTAAACCCCAATAGCTCGAAGCCGGTTAGTCTCCATCGATCTTTAGTCAAATAATATTGGACATCTTCCAACATACTCTAGCCATAGTTTTCACCAAAGACCGAACTAACACTACGACACTAACTCCCATTGACCAGGGAGAGACGAATCCTATCTTGGTCATTACTCTCCTCGCACGTTTCAAATGTCACCCAATCAAAGACCTTTCGACAGGCCTTGCCTCGAAGCTAGGTCATAGATCTAAGTGACACCGTTCATGTACAGGTTCGTACAATGACCTCAAATTAAAAGACCAACTCGCCTATCATCACTAATAGTTATCATTGACAGATTGGTCAATCATAACCATATGATAACTCTTGTGGGTCGTTCAGTTAACTCATTCTCCAATGAGCACTTGTGTCTCGTCTCCGACTTCGCTAACCCGAACGATCATGAGATCATCGTCACCGCTACACGGTGAAGACTAAGACAAAATGGTCTATCCAATGTTCGATATCCTTTTCTCGAAACATCTATGACCATGAAGTTTCTATACTAATTCTACATACGGTCAAGCACTTCTCAATGATCGAGATCCTCATCTCGATACATGTTTGACCTTGCATTAAGTCTCAGAACTTTACCTAAGTTACTAATGCTAACTACATTATGAATTAACTTATATAAATTCTTACCAAACTGCTTACTATTATTTTGAACAAGATGTCAGTAAAGATACACAGGGATGAATTTGCCTCGAGGGCATACCCATCTCCCAACATCTTCCACTTGCACTCAGGGCCATTTATCCCAGTATTCATACCGTATTTACACATAAGTCTTTCCAGACTTCACGTGGTTGAGCCTTCGTGAGTGGATCTACTAAAACGTATATTGTATAGACTTAAAGGGTTTCTAGGTTCTTATTAGACCATACATTTGAATCTCATCCAAATAATTCTCTTGGTCCCTCGGAATCCATAATATTTAATTTTCCTGGATCTCATCCAGCTTATCGTACCTTATGACAATAATTTAAAATAAGTTAATGGTCATTTTAGACGGTTCATATTCATTTCTGATAAAGTGTCAACCTCTTTGACTACTTTGTCAAAACATATGTCCAGCCTCTTGATGCCTTACATGTATTTTATTTGCTCCCACTGACCTTGAAAACTCTCTGGTCAATTCACATAAGTTCGTTCTTCTAAATCAAATTTAGAAAACGAACTCTAAATGCATGCTCCAGTTTTCATGGTCATCAGAGCATTTACATCGAATTCGGTCCAAGTAGATCTGTACAAATCTGTTGGCGAGACAGTTTCATCATAATCTGTTTATAGGAGTTAGGATGAAAACCGCTCTCAGCCAACATAAGTTGTACTTCACTACTTTCTTTCTGCACCTTTCTTCTAACTTGAAGATTTTCTTGAAGTCAATGAGAAACACTCACTTTGGGCACATAAACTAAAGTCCATACTTTATTTTATGTGCACAGACCTTTTTCCGATTGCATCAAGTTATTAATCAGAGTCCCTACTTCGAATTACATCCTGGAAGTTGTCTAGGCCATCATCGACTATGATGTCTAACTCGAATCTTCCTCTCACGAGACTCGAGTAAGCCTTTAACTTCCTAGCGATTGATTTAATGAATATCTTATTGATAAAGTCCTCATAGAACCTTATCAAAACCTAGGCATTACTATCTGGGACTTAACCCAGAGGGAGGATTATAACTTAGAGTCAATTGTCATGCATCGCGTCATGTCTAACAAAGTGCGATTCATGCTCTCTAATACACCGATGTGTTAAGAGACTTGACTTGAGAGAAAATCACATTTTCTTTTTAATTTACGTAAGATTTATACAGCTAAGTATTTGATTCTTCGATCTGATCGAATCACTTCAAACACTTCTGTCATTTTGTTATCTATTTTATCAGACTTGTGTTTCAGCAAGAACACATGTCGTAATAAATTGAGAACAACTTATCCTGGCTAACTTAGACTTGTGTCCGGGTACATCCGTATGTACCAGACTACAAGTTGAACAACTCATTCTCCCACTGTCTTTTAGAAGGAGTTTCGGCTATCATACTTTTGAGACCAGATTCACAAGTGCATGTAGACTTTATAATACGAGAGGTCAGACTCCTCTTTATGTGACTTGTGAAGCTTAGTCCCTTTGGTACGGCCTAGTCTATTTTGCCATATAAGTTTTGTTATTATCTTGCGTATTCATGTATTAACATTTAATACATTATTGTTATACAAATTAATCACATAAAACATTGCTTCAGAAGCAAGGTGCCGACATTCGTCAAAAAATATGCTTGACATCCTACATGGTTCAAGAAACAACAATTGTTCCTTTTTCCAACACGTAGATAATCTATATATTTTGTATAACGGTTATCCTGAAACCGTGATATCAAATATGTCATATTTTTAGTTCCTCCTACTTATGCCTTTACAAATGATGAATAAAACTATCTTTCTCAATTGACTTTCCTTTGTGCCTTCTTCCTTTTTCTAAATCTCATTTAGATATTACGTGTCTCAACAAATTATTAGATATACAAGCACCTAACTTATCCAAACACTTGAGATTCACAACCTTGAGTTGACTCAACAAGTTGCTTGACTCATATTCGATTAAAACAATTTGATCGAATTTTTGAACCTTGCGGATCGAAACCGTTTTGCCAAACAACCTTGAGTTAACTCAACAAATTGTATGGAGAAATATACTTTGAACATCAGTATGTTCGAGTTGCCCCTTAAAGAGGCATGTGACATGTAGTGTGCATTTATTTGTTGGACCCCGAGCTTAAAGAAATCATTGTCCTTAAGCCTATAATTAAGAAGATCATTTGATGTCAATGAGAACATAGTCAAGTCTATCAATTAGAATTTGAGTTGATATTCCATTAATCAACTATTTTGACCAGTTAACTTATTTTCTTAGAATATTATGTTTTGATTCCATTATGTATAACATAGAATTTCCCCAGTATATCATACGTTCAATATTAAATATAGATTGAATAGCTTTAATCTATTTATATCCTCCCACTACTTTTCCGATCATTTTAAGCCATAATAATCATCGATTTAATTAAATTAAATTAATGGTTAAGATATACAACCACCATGAGTCTCACAACCTTGAGTGTGCTCAACAAATTACTTGACTCTGCGATTGATAGATGACTCTTCATCAATCATATCATATATGACTCTCTTATTGGTTTTTACCCCTAGCCACTTATGATCATAAGTGTACTTATCCAAATCAAAAAGACTAGCCTAGTCGAACCGTTATTTTCGTGTCTAGCTTAACTTACGCCGGCGCTCGGTGTATTCACGACACGACGGGTTGGGTCAAGTCTAGACTACATCATGTATTGAGAAGTTGGTTTCCATAAAGTGTCTATGTCATAGCTTGAGTGTGCTTAACAACTATAACAAAGAACCTATAGTTGCCAACCTCTAAAACAAGGAGGGCTACGGCTAATCTTGAAAAAGATTTTTAACGTAATGGACTTAGATATAATTCAGGGTGTCATATTATCACGATTCGCGTCATTGCGGTCCAGCGGACACGGCCAGGGAATTGACTAAGTCAGGATCACTTATCCCCAGTCTAGGTAGGGTGTGAAGGGTTTTCTGGGACCATTAGGGCACAAAAACTCTAGTCCCGTCCTAAGTCGGACGGAACATAGACAGAAATGCAGCGGAAAAAATTTTATGTTAATCTAATTAACATGCAACCCTAAGGAACCAGACCCTATTAGCCAGGAACTCTGCCAACTTGGGGTGGATCTGACCACCCCAAGAGGGATCTAACTACTGCGAATAATTAAATGAAAACTTAAACACATACCCGGAATCTCAGCCCTGGGGCAGGCGAGATGTTCCGCGTCGTCTTCCGAGCTGCCCCCGTCTCACGCCGAGCCGCTCCTTGAACCGCTCCCCGCACCACTCCTCGAACCGCTCCGCATCCCGAGGCGATCAATCCCCGTGTCGCCGAGCCACCCACCGCCGAAGAAAGTTTAACGCGAGTGAAACCTCCGCCTAGATTTCGGATCTGAATCCGAACTCCTTTGCGGCTTTGCCAGAGCCCTCAGGAGCAAGGAAGAAATTTATAGGGAGAGGAGAAATATTAATTTAGCTTAGATCCGAGCGTGCTCCAACATTTACGAGAGCCGCTCAGATCTAGAGCTTTGGACGAGTTTTGAGGAGGAGAGCAGACCCCTATTTATATAGGCGGCTGACTACTCCCCTTTCTCAAAATCCGATGTGGGACTATTAATTTGAGTTAATCAAAATCAAGTTAGTTTGCACTTCACAAAGTGCAAACTTCCGTGAATTTTAACTCACTCACCGTTGAGCTTCATGATTGATACAACCTATCAATTCGAAGGGTGTTCAACGGTGAACGCGTAGGAAAAAACGGCTCGTCAATCCGAGTCCGTTTGACCCTTCAAACAATTGTCCAAAGATAGCCAAAAGTCATGCTTCTCTTAGAAACGTAGCCGTCAAGAAAATCCCAGGTTTCAAAAACCCTAACCAGAAAATTCGGGCTTGGTGGGCCTCCATTTTCGCAGGTTTCAGCCCAACAGTTTGGGCTGACTTGTTTTGGCTATAACTTGTGCATTTGGACTCCGTTTTTGACGCGGTTTGAACCTGCGTTTAGAGCGGGACGATCCCGTCATCTAGGTAACCTTTTCAACGCATTTATTTAATTAAATATAGTCTTAAACAATTTAAGACACATTTAATCTCTTTTGCATCAAATGCAAAATAGTCCATATCTAAGTTTAAATTATCATTTGCATCAAATACAAATGATCCGAGGGCATATTCCTCTACATCTCCCACTTGAACTCAGGATCATTTATCCCGAATGCAGGAGATGATTGCAAACATCTTTTGCAATATTTTATCCCTTGCATCAAATGCAAATTATTCTCCCTAACTAATTTCTACCTATTACTAGACGAAGATCGCACTCTGTGTGAGACCCTACAGCCTGACCCTTACAACAGGTTGAGCTCGAAGCCCTATACGGCAGTGACCACGAGCAGTGGTTGTCGTCCCTGCTTCAGGAATCATCATTATGTGGTTAACTCATTGACATGGGTATTGTCGGGACCACCCTGACTGTTTCCGTGATGAATTCCGCAGTTATAGTCTTTTCGTCTAAACTATGTCGTGTAGATCAAGTCTAGGGTACGGTCAAACTGTCAACCCCAATAACTTGACTCCGGTTAGTTTCTATCAATCTTTAGTCAAATCATGTTGGACTTGTTCCAACATACTCTGGCCAGAGTTTTTACCAAAGATCGAACTAACCCTACGACACTAACTCCCATTGACCGGGAGAGACGAATCCTCTCTTGGTCATTACTGTCCTCATACGCTTCAAGTGTCACCCAATCAAAGACCTTTCGACGCGGCTTGCCTCGAAGCTAGGTCATTTGATCTAAGTGGCACCGTTCACGCACAGGTTCGTCAAAATGACCTCAAGTCAAAAGACCAACTAGCCTATCATCACTCAGAGTCATCATTGACAGATTGGTCAATATAACCATATGATAACTCTTGTGGATCGTTCAGTGAACTCATTCTCTAATGAGCACCTGTGTCTTGTCAACGACTTCGCCAAGTCAAGCGATCATGAGATCATCGCCACCGCTATACGGTGAAGACTAAGACACAATGGTCTATCCGATGTTTCGATATCCTAGTCTCGAAACATCTACGACCACGAACCCTTTTTAGACTTATGCTACAGACGGTCAAACATTTCTCCATGATCGAGATACTCATCTCGATACCTGTTTGACCTTGCATAAAGTCTCAGGACTTTACCTAAGTTAATATCTAATGTTAACTACATTATAGCATAACTTAGATAAATTTTTACCAAACAGCTTACTGTTATTTCGAACAAGATGTTTGTGCTATGCACACATGAAGATAGATAGCCTCGAGGGTATCATCTTTCAACATCTCCCACTTGCACTCAGGCCCATTTATCTCGGTATCTCATACCGTTTTTACACATAAGTTTTCCCGACTTCATGTGGTAGAGCCTTCATGAGTGGATCTGCTAAAACCGTCTACATTATAGACTTAAGGGTTTCTATGTTTAGACCAACCATTTGAATCTCATTCAAATAATTCATTTGGTCTTTCAGAATCCATAATATTTTAATTTACTTGGATCTTATCCAATTCATCGTACCTTACGATAATCATTTAAATTAGTTACTGGTCATTTCAAATGGCTCATATTTATTTCTGATAAAGAATCAAACTCTTTTGATCACTTTGTCAAAATATATGTTCCATCCCTTTGATGCCTCACATGTAATTTACACGCTCCCACTGACCTTGAAAATTATCTGGTTAATTCATATAAGTTGGTCCGTCTAAATCATATTTAGAAAAACGAACTTGTAAGTGAATGCTCCAATTTTCATGGTCAACTTAAGCGTTTACATCGAGTTTGGTCCGAGTAGTTCTGTACACATCTGCTGGTGGAAAACGGTTTCATTATAATCCGTTTTATAGGAATTAGTATGGAAAAACCGTTCTCGACCAACATGATTGCACTTCCCTATTTTCCTTTTCTGCACCAATCTTTCAACTTAAAGATTTACTTACAGTAAGTGAGGAAACATTTTCCTTGGGCACGTAAACTAAATTCCAAAATTTATTTACGCACACGGACCTATTCTGGTTGCATCAAGTTTTTAAATCGGAGTTACTTCTCCGAATTTCATCCCGGAAGTTGACTAAGTCATCATCAGTTATGATGTCTAACTCGACAATTCGTCTCACGAAATTCGAGTAATTATACAACTTCTTTAATGATCGATTTAATGAATATCTTATTGACAATGTCCTCATAGGACATTATCAAAACCTAGGCATTACGATCTGGGACTTAACCCAGAGAGAGGACTTAACTCAGAGTCACTTACTATGTATCGCACCAAGTCTCACTAAGTGTGCTTCATACATTTTAACACACGGATGTGTTAACAAACTTGACCTGAGAGAAAATCACATTTTCTTTTAATTACACAAGATTTTATGTAGCTAAGTATTTGACCATTCGATCTAATCAAATCAGTTTAAATACTTTCTACTTTTCGTTCTTTATTTTTATCAGACTTGTGTTTCATCAAGAACACGTGTCTTAATAAAATATACGAATAACTTATTTTGGTTAAAATAGACTCGGGTACATCAGTATGTACGAGACTGAGTTCGACAACTCATTCTTCCACTGTCTTACAGATGGTTTTCAGCCATTATATTTGAGAGGATAAGATTCACAAGTGTCCGTAGACTTCATAATACGAGAGGTCAGACCCCTCTTTATGTGACTTGTGAAGCTTAGTCTCTCGACACGGCCTAGTCTATTTTACCATATAAGTTTGCTACTATCTTGTGTATTTATATATTAACATTTAATATATATATATAGTTATTACAAATTACTTAACACAAAACATTGCTTCCGAAGCAAGGTGACGACATTCGTCAAAAAATGTGTTAGATGTTTTTGTATAACTATTTATTCTGAAATCGTGACATCAAAATATATCACATTTTCATTTCCTCCTACTTATGCCTTTACTAATGATAAATTAAACTAACTTTCTCAATTGACTTTCCGGAGTGCCTTCTTCCTTTTCTAAATCACATTTAGATATTAATTAACCCAACATAAATAGCTATGCAAGCATCTTATGTATGCAAACGCTTGAGCTTTGCAATCTCGAGTTTAGCTCAAGAAGTTGCTTGTCTCAAGATCCGGTTGGGATACATAGTCTTGCACCGCTCATGCACTCGTATTCGACTCAAACGGTTTGATCGAATTCTCGAACTTTGCGGATCGGAATTGTTTGTCCATACAACCTTGAGGGTAGCTCGACAAGTTGTAGGGAGAAACATACTTCGAATATCCTATATGTTCAAGCTGCCTCATATAGAGAAGAGTGACATGTAGCTTTAATTTATTTGTTGGACCCAGAACTTAATGAAATCATATTTCTTAAGTCTGTTCTTTAGAAGGTCATTTAATGTCAACGAGAATATAGTTTAATTCCATCAATTAGAATTTAACTTGATATTCAATTAATCAACTATTTGACTAGTTAACTTATTCCAATATTATATTTTGATTCCTTCGGTAAACATAGTCTTGCCCTAGTTTTTGTATATGTTCAATATTAAATATAGGTAGATTGGCTTTCATCTATCTATATCCTCCCACTATTTTTACGATCGTTTTAAAGCTTAATAACGAACGATTTAATCGAATTTAAAAATTAGTGAAAGAGGGATCCAATCATCCCGAACCTCACAACCTTGAGGAGACTCAACAAGTTGATTGGTTCCATGACTGGTAGACTAACTCTTGGTCAATCACATCACATGTGATTCCCTGTCGATTTTTACCCACAGTCACTTATGATCTTGAGGAGACTCAACAAATCATAATTACTGGTCTAGTCAGACCCTTGATTTCGTGTCCAGATTTGACTTATATGGATACTCGAGGAGACCCGACGCATCGATTTGGGTCAAGTCTAGACTACATCACATGTATGTTGGAGTTTGTTCCTTAAAGAAAAACAAGTCACAGCTTGAGGAGACTCAACAGCTATAATTGTCTTCTTTGAGTTACCAAGCTCCAAAATCAAGGATGGATACGAATTAATCTTTAATAAGATTTATAACGCATTGACTAGATATAGTCCAGGGTGTCATACAATCATGATTCGCGACATTGCGGTCCAGCGGAACACAGCCAGGGAATTGACTAAGCCAGGATCACTGCCCCTTGTACTAGCAAGGGTTGACCCAGAACTCTTAGCCAAGCACATTGACTGGATCATGGTCCATTGAATGAAGCTTGTCATTTTTGTATGTGTGCCATAGACTAAACAGCTTTTATTAACAACTAATTAATCCTATCAACTAGTTGCATCCTTAAATTCAAAATTTTAGGATTTGTTTAATAACTTTTATTAAGTCCTTATCAACTATAAGGTTCACGTGCTATCCTAATTGTTATTAGGATTTTAATAAAATTATTAACCAACGCTAAAAGCGAAGTCCTTTAATGAGAATTAATAATAACAATTAGAATTAAGAAATCATTAAAAGGACTACCCTAATCAGGAATTAGGTCTTAAAGGGTTGTTAATATTTTATTAAAACATAGCATGTCATTAAAATTCAAGTAAATAAATTTTAATCATTTTTAATGGCTAACTTAAAGGGTTGTCTTGTGTTATCAAATAAGGGACAAGAAGACATATCCATTAAAAATTTACACTAATTTTATCGCATAAAAAGTGTACAACTATTTAACAATTAAATAGAGTAAAGTTTATCGCATAAACAATTTTAGCATGCATACTTAAATTTAACATTTAAATTTAAAAATACGATTTTTAAAACATTTTATTTTATCTCATAAAGTAAAAGCTTGTTTAAAAAATCATAACATTTGCATGCTTCTTTAAAATATTTATCGCATAAAAATTTTAAAATTTTAAAATCAGTTTTTAAAAATATCTTATAAATTTAAAACATCATTTAAAAAATTCCATGTTTAAAATTTATCACATAAAATTTTAAACAACATTTTAAACTTATCGCATAAAGTTTTAAAGCTTTAAAACAATTTTAAAATTTATCACATAAATTTAAAAATTTCATTTTAAAACTTTCATGTTTAAAATTTATCATATAAAATTTTTAAACAAAAAAAATTTAAATTTATCGCATAAATTTAAAGAAAACATTTTTCTGTAAAAGCATTCAAATAATAAATTCGCAGTCATAGATCAGCATACAGAGATGGCTCTGATACCAATGAAGGGTTTTCTGGGACCATTAGGGCTTAAAAACTCTAGTCCCGTCCTAAGTCGGACGGAACATAGACAGAAATGCAGCGGAAAAAATTTTATGTTAATCTAATTAACATGCAACCCTAAGGAACCAGACCCTATTAGCCAGGAACTCTGCCAACTTGGGGTGGATCTGACCACCCCAAGAGGGATCTAACTACTACGAATAATTAAATGAAAACTTAAACACATACCCGGAATCTCAGCCCTGGGGCAGGCGAGATGTTCCGCGTCGTCTTCCGAGCTGCCCCCGTCTCACGCTGAGCCGCTCCTTGAACCGCTCCCCGCACCGCTCCTCGAACCGCTCCGCATCCCGAGGCGATCAATCCCCGTGTCGCCGAGCCACCCACCGTCGAAGAAAGTTTAACGCGAGTGAAACCTCCGTATAGATTTCGGATCTGAATCCGAACTCCTTTGCGGCTTTGCCAGAGCCCTCAGGAGCAAGGAAGAAATTTATAGGGAGAGGAGAAATATTAATTTAGCTTAGATCTGAGCGTGCTCCAACATTTACGAGAGCCGCTCAGATCTAGAGCTTGGGACAAGTTTTGAGGAGGAGAGCAGACCCCTATTTATATAGGCGGCTGACTACTCCCCTTTCTCAAAATCCGATGTGGGACTATTAATTTGAGTTAATCAAAATCAAGTTAGTTTGCACTTCACAAAGTGAAAACTTCCGTGAATTTTAACTCACTCACCGTTGAGCTTCATGATTGATACAACCTATCAATTCGAAGGGTGTTCAACGGTGAACGCTTAGGAAAAAACGGCTCGTCAATCCGAGTCCGTTTGACCCTTCAAACAATTGTTCAAAGATAGCCAAAAGTCATGCTTCTCTTAGAAACGTAGCCGTCAAGAAAATCCCAGGTTTCAAAAACCCTAACCAGAAAATTCGGGCTTGGTGGGCCTCCATTTTCGCAGGTTTCAGCCCAACAGTTTGGGCTGACTTGTTTTGGCTATAACTTGTGCATTTGGACTCCGTTTTTGACGCGGTTTGAACCTGCGTTTAGAGCGGGACGATCCCGTCATCTAGGTAACCTTTTCAACGCATTTATTTAATTAAATATAGTCTTAAACAATTTAAGACACATTTAATCTCTTTTGCATCAAATGCAAAATAGTCCATATCTAAGTTTAAATTATCATTTGCATCAAATACAAATGATCCGAGGGCATATTCCTCTACAGGGTGATCCAACAAACTTAGCCAAGCACATTGACCGGATCATGTTCCATTGAATGAAACTTATCATTTTTATATGCGTGCCATAGACTAAGAGGCTTTTATTAGAACTAATTAATTCTATCAACTAGTTAATCCTAAAATTCAAAATTAATTAGGATTTGTTAAAAACTTTTATTAAGTCCTTATCAACTATAAGGAATGATTTTTATGGTGCTATCCTAATCGTGTATTAGACATTTAAAACAATTTTAAATCATAGCTGAGGAAATATAAAAATTATCTTATAATTATTAGACGTCTTTTAATGGCTAACCTAACAAGGTTTTCTTGAGTTATCAAATAAGCAAGAATAAACATAGCCATTTAAAATTTACAACTTAATTAAATCACATGAAATTAAGTTCATAAGTATCACATAATTAAATTCATAATTATCACATAATTAATTTTATGTTTCTAACAAACATAACATGTAACTTTAAAATATATCACATAAATTTTAAGCATGTCCAAAACATACAAAATTTTATCTAATAAAATTTATAGCTTCATATTCAAAATTATCCTACAATATTATTACATGAACTTATGTTTTAAAAATAATCAAATTAATATAAGCATGCTAAAAAATTTTATCACATAAAATTTAAAGCATCTAAAAAAGAACTTGTTTGTTCCATTTTAACATTTATCACATAAAGTTAAAAACACTGATCTTTTATGTATTTAAAAAGCATAGTTTCAGTTATAAATACTGCAGTCCTAAGATCAGATGCAGACCTAGGCTCTGATACCACTGATGGGGTTTGAGGGACCCTTAGGACATCTATGCTCGTCCTACGTCAGACGGATGATAGAGGCAGAAAAAATTTGCAGCGGAAAAAACGTTAAACTATTTACCATGCAATCCCTAAGGATATCAAGACCCTAGCCAGGATCTCTACTATCTTGCGGTGGGTCTGACCACCCCAAGATAGATCTAAGCTACTACAATATTATAAATACTATGCTTAATTAAACTACATACCTGGAACCTTGCTTGCACCGGCAAGGTGTACCTAACCGCGTCCTGAGCCACTCCCCGTCCCGAGCTGAACCGCTTCCTGAGACGCTCCTGGTCCCGAGTTGAACCGCTTCCCGAACCGTACCGCGTCCCGAGTCGAGTATCCCCCTTGTCACTGAGCCAACCATGCATCGAAGAAAGTTTCACTTGAGTGGATCCTCCGTCAAGACTTTGGATCCGATCCGAGCCCCTTCGCGGCTTTGCTAGAGCCCTTAAGGAGCAAGGCAGAAATTTAGAGAGAGGAGAAAAATATTTATTTTAAGCTTAGATCCGAGCGTGCTCCAAACTTCTGGGAGCTGCTCAGATCTAGAGCTTGGGACGAGTTTAGAGAAAGGGGCATGCCCCTATTTATATAGGCGGCTGACCCTTCCCCTTAACTCCACTTCCGATGTGGGACTAAAGTTTTGGAGGTAACAATTCAAGTTAGTTTGTCTTTCATAAAGGCCAAACTTTTATGAATTTTAACTCCCTCATCGTTGAGCTTCACATTGGATACAACCTATCAAATCGAAGAGCGCTGGACGATGAACGCATAGGGAAAACGACGAGTCAATCCGATTCCGTTTGACCCCTTAATTGATCGTCCAAAGATGATCCCAACACTTGATTTTCGTTCAAAATCAGCCGCCAGCCCAAAAACAATTCTAGGGTTTAGAACCCATCCTGGGACCCACTATGTGGGCCCCACATGCCCCTACACGCGCAGTGCAACTGGCACGCCCGACCGCCCAAAATGGGCATTGGTGCCAAGCAATGGGCGCTAGTTAATTTCCCCCCAAAAAAGGGAGGGCTGCCTCCTTTTGCGCGCACACAAATTTTGACCCGGCCCAAAGGCCGGGTCCCAAAAGATTTTTTATTTTTATTTTATTTTAAAAATGTTTGGCTGCCATAATCTGTTTAGGCTTTTATTGACTTTGGGCTATCTATTTAAACACTTTTAAATAGACATTTTTGGGCTCGTTTGAACTCCGTTTTGAAGCGGTTTGAACCAGTGTTTAGACCAGGACGATCCCTTCATACAGGTAACCTTTTCCTCGTGTTTATCTCATTAAATATGGTCGTAAAAAATTTACGACACATTTAACTATGTTAGCATCATATGCAAAATAGTCCATATGTAAGCTTAAAATCTTAAACTTGCACTCTAATCGCGCCCCGGATGCACACCCGGGACGGGACTCGCTAGTCTTACCGCAAGCGCACGGTGTAGCGACGAGCGGGTATCGAACACGAGGAGGGCAATTGACAGTGTCTTCTTCAATCCACCTGGCTATAGGAAAAGTCGAGAAATATTCGTAATAAAGCGGTCACAGTCGTTCAATCGTATAAAGAAAATATCAAGTTAATAAAGACGCCTAGGGGTAGGGAATCCCCGCTACAAACTGTATCTCGTCATTGTGATTCGTAGGTTTCACAATTGCTAAACTTGAAATTCAGGTGAACTAGTTGCAACTAAATGTAGAACCAAGCTCACGCTCTCGCGCTATTGCCGGTCTATAGCAAACCTAGGGTAGGGTCCAATCTCTTGCAAACCCTAACCTAGGCAAGCTAGCGTGAAGAACAACATCATCGTTCAATCGCATCTCGAGCCCACTCTCGTGCAAACTCGAGCTACGACCTAGGTTGGGATAGTTCCTACCCGTCCAATCTCTTGCAAACGGGTATTGGTATAGAATTGCAATCGAAAACCCTAGTTTCGGTCCAATCTCTTGCAAACCGATTCCAGAGGAATCCAATTGTAACCCAATTCGAATATCTAGGACTTCCTACCGAGTTGGGATCCAATCTCTTGCAAATCCCAATCGGTATGAATCCCTAGCTATTCGTATTAAATCAATCCCAAACTAACCCTAATCAATCCTAGCAATGATTTCACCAATTCATCACAAATTAGAAATAGGATTCATAGGGTTCATCCCTACGCCCTAAGACGATAAAACTACTCACAATTCATAATGTAATTCAATAGAAATTCACAAATAAAATCAATAGAATTCATGGCTATATTCACTATATCAATAAAAATGGAGTTTTTGATAGAGAGAGAGACAAACCAATGAAGAATCAATAGCATCCAACAAAATAACACTTTTCTCGCTCCCCTAAAAGCTCAATCTAATCTCCTAAAAAGTAATCTAAAAAGGGCTGCCAAAAGTTCTGAAAAAGCTCTCTAAACTAGGTTAAAAACTGGGGTTAAATACCACCCAAAATCGCCCAAAAAACTATGACAAAAATGCCCCTGCGCAGCCTCAAAATCGTAATTTACGCTACAGGCAGCGCGACTCACTCGGCCGAGTGACAAATGTCACTCGGCCGAGTGACGAACCCTGTACAATTAAAGTAATTTCGGACTTTTGGGGCTCGGCTCCTCGGGAGTCACTCGGCCGAGTGACTTTCTTTGCTTCGGCCGAGCGGACTTCTTCACTCGGCCGAGTCGGGACTCGGGACTGTACAGACAAATTACAGTAAGTCTGGACTTTTCGTTGCAGTCGTCTTGCTGCCACTTGGGCGAGTGGGGTCTCCGTGGTTCGGTCGAGTGGGCTGGCGACGGTCGGCCGAGTGCACGCTGATACTCTGTCTTCTGCGTGTTCGATTTGGTCGGCCGAGCGGGCTCTCGATGATCGGCCAAGTGACTCCTTCACTCGGCCGAGTGACTTGATGAAAATTCCCAATCTTCGTATTTTTGCTCCCTCCTCGTCGCTCCTACGACGTTCTTTCTTCTTCCACTCCTCTCCAATAGCAAAATTCCCCTCGAAAGAGTCACGGGTGACACTCCGAAGTGGGTGTATCTCAGAATCACTCCAAATCGCTCAAAATCTCCTGAAGTCCGACAAAAACAAGAAATCGTGAAAAGCATAGCAAGATTGTCGAATAATCGTGAAAAACACGTTTCGAGCGATCAAAATGGCTTGCAAACATGTAGAAAAAAGGTGTAAAATATGGAGTGATCAAAATCCCCCAAGCTTACCTCTTACTCCTCCTCGAGGAAGATGAGTAAAAAGCGAACCCGGTGGATAAAGATAAAAGAAACGATGGAAAGGTGGAAAATATAATAGAAAAATAGAAAGAAAAACAAAACAGAAAACGAAGAAGGAAGCTGCTAGATCATTTTTCTCAGGACGTGGGTTTTGCTTACTCACATAGCATGCATCGAATATAAAACACATGTCAAAGACTTTTATCTCGATATCATAGTATAATGGTGCATTTGAAATAGAAAACCCAAGCATGTCAATATAGCATGAACAATGGAATAATCCTAGAATTAACATCGTCTTAAGCATCTAAAGCGGTATACAAAATCGTAAATAACACACTTTTCAATTGAATGCTTTCTATAAGGAGTATAAGAGATATCACACAATAGAGTAGTGAGAATAGAAAAAAGCGTGGTTTTCATGAAATGAGTGCTAAGCGTAGATTTCTGGATTTCGTGAAGCTTTATCAATCTCACCGAGTATAAAATATTACTTAGCCTAGGTTGTCATGCATCGTCAAGTAGTAACTCTCTCACACATCATTGGATCCTCTCCCCCAAGCTTATCCATAAGCGTGGTGGCATAAACAAAACTATATTTACATCCCCGTTTCTTTTGAAGCTCCAAAAGTCAAAGAAATAAAAATAAAAGCAAATGAGGGAAGAAAGAGAGAAAGGGTATGATGTGGGATCGTTTTCGAACTTCTTTTCTCTTTTCTTTTCTTTTTCTCAAATCCTTTTTCTTTTTTTTCTTTTTTTTCAATAACATATATACACAAATGATCCCAAATCAAAAGAGAAGGATATACAAGTATTTTTTTTCTTTTTGGTTTTGGGAAATTTGGAGCATGTGATATAATAACGGGGGGAATGCCAATAATAGGATTGCTAAGGGGAGATTCACCAATGAATTTAAAATAGAGAAATAATGGTCAAGATATGTGGAGAAAGAAATAAATGTATCTCTCGGTTCACTCTATAGGACGTGCATGACAACTTCAGCAGGGTAATTTAATCTACTCAGTTTAATCTCAAAAAGCAAACTAGTCCAGATATATCAATGCTAGCAAACATTCAATCAACCTGAAGTGAAGCGTACAAATCATGCAATAAGAAGTGATGTGAGAAAAGAAAACAGTACTCCAGATATAAGCATCAATGCGTGAATCTTGGTGTGTTTTCTACGATAGCATACATATGAATCATCAGACATCAGCTAATAAAAGAATTTCATCCATTTTCATACGGAAAAAGAAGTGGGTTACTATTTCTAAATGCAAAGCAGGACGTAGCATATGATATCAGAAACAAAAGCTATGACATGACAAAATTTAGCATGCATGCAGAGAAAAGCTAACACCACGTCATCGTCATCACAGAAAAATCATCTCTAGCAAAAGATGAAAGAAATAAAGATAAAAGAAAACAGAATTATTTACAATGCAGCACACAAAGGAAATAAGAAAAATGTGATGCATGGTAAAAAAATGAAAAAGTGATGAAAAATGGGTGCAAAAGCGGAAAATCGTGAAAAAACTAAAAATAAAGGTGATGAAAGAAAAAAGTGTGAGAACTCACTCCCCCAAGCTAAAGTGCACAGTGTCCTCAATGTGCAAAGTGTGGCACACCGAGAGACGGGAAATGGGTAGGGTGGGTGAGGATGCATGCATGATACAAAGAAAGAAAAGAAAGAAAGAAAAAATAAACTGAAAATATGATGCGGATGTGATGCATGCAAAGATCAGAGTGATGCAGATACATGTCACCAAAAATACTCCCCCTCTGTCCCAAAATGGATACAAAATGATGTGATCAAGATAGGGCCAAAAAATAGTGAGGGGAGGATGGGGGCCAAAAATAAATCGACAGGACCAGCAGAGAATGGGCAACAAAATCGACAAAAAAGATCAATGGCATCAAGGATGTGCCTAAGCAGGTGGTGCTGCACCATCTCCGTCCTGTGGCGGAGGTGGAGGTGGTGGAGGTGGTGTCTGTTGGGCTGGTGGGTGAAGTGGAGGGATTCGTGCCAGTATCTGATTCAGGCAAGCCTGAATATCGGGAAGCATGGCGACGCGGGACTCCACGGAACTGACCGTGGCAGAGAGAGCCCTAAAGTCGCCTTTGAGTCCACTCACCGCCCCCTCAAGAGCACGAAGGCTCTGAAGTAGAGCGTCAGGGGGTGGTGGGGCGGAGGGGCGAGCTGGTCTAGGCTGTGAAGGTCGGGGCTGTCTGACACGGGTGGTGTAGAGTATGGGGCCGACAGGAAAGTGCGGGAAGGGTGATGTGCTCACTAGTGGATGCCCAGCCTCAGTGCGAGGCTGGGACGCAGGCTGGGACGAGGAGGCAGCAGCAGCGGTGGAAGACAAAATCGGCAACGAGGCAGCAAGAGAGGTCGGTGACACAGAAGCAGGGACAGACGCCACGACACTCTTGGATATGACATCTGCGGTGGAGACAGAAAGGTCGACCGCTGGGGAGGATGTGTATGGACCAAAAGGTGACAACCCCGCGGAGATCATACTGGACATGGTCTCCATGACGGCAGCGAAGGAAGGCTCGCTGCTCTCTAGTATGGTAGGTGGACGCTCAGGAAGAAGTGAGGAAATAGGCTCAACCGAGATAGGCACGGTAGTGGTAGGGGTGGTGGATGTGGTGGACAACTTAGCAAGGGTACTCCCGACACTGACAGAAGTGGGGACAGAAGTGTCGGGAGGTGCAGAAAGTGCTGGCTCGGGCTGGGGGATCACGGGGTCAGCAGGATGTGCAAGGGGTGCAGGGGGTGCCTGCTCAGCGCCCTCAGCCTCTAGCACGTAGGCGACGGGGATCAGGAGATCCATCGTCGGAAGCCAGTCCACGTGTGCCGGTCCTATGTGTGTTTGAGCGGGGCTCGGAAGAACCATGTAGTCGGCACCAAAGGGACCGTGCAACCATATCCAGTGCCGCTGGCAGTGGGGACGAAGCATCTTCATCCGGGCCATGACGTCTATCGAGAGCGCAGTGGGGCCTGGGGCTCATCTAAGGTCAGCAGGTAGGTCCACGCCGGTCATCAGGGCTAGCAGAGTAATCAGACCGTCGCAGCAAATAGGTGAGCGAGCGCCCACTGACATGATGATGTGGTCTAAGAACCAGCTAGCAATATCAATCTCAACGGCAGGGACCAAGTCGTCGCTACCCCTCTTGAGAACTCTGGGACGAGTCATCGTGTAGAGCATGTAAAGCTCATGCGTAGACATCGTCCTAGGCTCGCACCTCGCAAGGAAGGTGGTCGCCATGAGGCGTTGTGCTATGCGGAGGCAGGGGTGCATGATCGATGAGGCCTTGGCCCTACTAGGGTCAAAGACATGGGGTGAACCCGTGATCCGTGTCCAGAACGTGGAAGAGTCGAACGACGGTGGTGGGATGTGAGTGGGTGCGTAGGCTCGGTCGGGGACGGGGACATCGGGCAACTGGAAGAACGCATGAAGCATGGCAAGAGTGACCTCGCACTGTCGATCCATAAGGTGAAATGTGCATCCTCCAGGGGTCCGGGCTATCGAGCTAAGTACCTCAAGTGTCGGACTGATGTAGGTGTCTGCCGATACTGACAAAAAGTCGCGCCAACCCACGTTGTCGTACAATGTGAGCATCCCCTCTAGCACCCCTAGGTGGTCAAGGTCTGCTAAGTGTGCGAACCTAGAGGGCACTATGGATCGCTGGGCGATACGCTCAAATCAGACGCGCTGTACGTCGTCTCTGAACGTGATCCCCAGCGGCCCGACAACAGGAGCCGGTGGTGGGATAGGATCGGCGGGGATAGGCTGTGCATGGATGGGATCGGCGGGAAGCGGCTGTGTGGGTGGTGGTGGCTGTGGCGGGCTAGGTGGAGGGGAGTCCTCCCTAGCGTGAGAGGGACCGGCGTCGTCGGTCCTCTTCTGCTTGGAAGAGGCTCCCCACGTGCGTGGCCTAGTACGGGGCGGCATGTGTGCCGCGAGTGCTCACCCAACAAAAATATACTGCGGCGTGCTCAATAAAAGGAGCGAGTGTACCTGTACATGCCGCGAGAGCAAACCAGCAAGTGCGTGCAAAGAGCGCCGCCTCCGTAAAGCTAAAAGTGCGTCCTGAAGATCCCCTAAGCTCCCCCAAGATAGCCTGCAAATCAAACAACGATATCAACGGGTAATATTCAAAATACATGGGGGAGATGGGGTATAATAAATAGATAAAGAAATTAATTTGGTTTTTGGGCTCAACGGGTCTACGGATCGAGTAAAATAGGATAAAAATGGCGTTTGGGGGCAAACCGAGGTGATAGGGAGTCGGCCGACGGTGGGGGGGTGTCGTCGGAGGTCGGGGCGTCGGTGGTCGGACGATCACCGGCGGTGGTCGGGCGATCGGGCCGGCAGCGAGGCGATTCGGGCAAAGGAGGGTGCGGTTACGGGCGAGGGGAGACGAAAAGGCTCAGGCTCAGGCAAAATTGGGGGATTAATCGCGTTGAAATTCGCGCCGAGCCCGCAGCGGCTTATATAGGTGCAGATACGACTCTGCCGAGTGACGATGTTGGTCGGCCGAGTGACGTATCGATTAAAAAAATTTAAATTTCTCCCCACCACTTACGACTCGGCCGAGTGGCTTCTGTCCACTCGGCCGAAGGGAAAAACTCCTTCGGCCGAGTGGCACAAGCTACTCAGCAATATTCAGGCTAGGAGGGTATCCGTTTCCCTCGACCGAGTGACTAAACGTACTCGGCCGAGTGACAGTTAATATGAAATGCACAAAAAAGACAGAGAGTTGGGTTCAGCAGACTTCCCTTGTTGGTGCCCCACTCGGCCGAATGGGGTCCTTTGCTCGGCCGAGTCGCATATGATACTCGGCCGAGTGGCATGCTGTTTTCTGCTTCGGGGCTCCGTTTTCGCTCTACTCTCTATTTTTCTTCCTCCTGTTGGTTTCTTCCTCCTTCCAAGGCATGAGCGCATTCCTAGAGCGCTCTTCCTTGCCTCTATCTTCCTCCTTATGAGAGATCTCCTTTTCTCCTCTCCTGTCATAGAAATTAACACCCGTTGTCACGATTTTTATGGGCAAAAAGACTCAAAACACTAATAAAATCTAAAAATAAAAATAAAAACCAAGTAAAAATAATGCAAAACCCATCGGGTTGCCTCCCGATAAGCGCTCGTTTAAGGTCTTGAGCTCGACCCCTTTGGATTTTCAATTAACGCTTGATGTTGGGTGCATAAGAGATGCACCCGTCGAACTTGCCGGGGAGACCGCTCGGATTTGGATCGTGGTGGTGCATGGCCTTCCTCAGCGCCCCTTCATCATGAGCAATGTTGGAGGATTACTCCCCCAAGCTTGAGCTTGTTCCGGTCCTTGGCTTCGCCAGTGACACCGATCTTCGAATCGGTGGAGCTTTCTTTGGACTCTTCAATGTCGAGAGCTTGCAAAGCTTTCGTATTATCACGACATCAGCATCGCCATCATCATTCGCCATGGAACTATTGGAAGAGTCCTCCATCTTCTCTTCTTCGCTCAAATCTTGGCCTTCTTCGAAGCCGTCGTCGTGGAGTGCACCGATGGAGTAGGGGATAGCCTCTTCAATGACCTCGTCAAGGAGGTATGAAAGGTCATCCGGCCGTCCCTTGAGTAGATATATTCTATTTACTTCGCCCGTAGGGACTCCTTCAGAATAATGCTTGAGCCGTTGCCCATTCACCTTGAACATGGCTCCGTCTTTCCCTTCCAATTCAAAAGCTCCTCCCGGTTGTATGTGCTTGATGGTGAAAGGTCCAGACCATCGTGACCTCAACTTCCCGGGGAATAGTCGGAGTCGGGAATTATATAGCAAGACTTTGTCTCCGACCTTGAAGTCTGTGACAGTTATGCGAGCGTCGTGGAGAATCTTGGTCCTTTCTTTGTAAATTCTTGAGCTCTCGTAGGCATCTCTTCTAATTTCGTCAAGCTCATTGATGTCCAAGATTCACCTCACCGCCGTACTCTTATAGTCATAATTGAGGGTTTTGATGGCCCAATACGCGCGGTGCTCCAACTCTACCGGCAAGTGACAAGCTTTCCCATAAACGAGTCGGAACGGCGTGGTGCCAATGGGAGTACGAAAGGCCGTGCGATATGCCCATAGGGCATCGTTTAACTTCATGGACCAATCTTTTCTAGATCGATCTACGGTCTTTTCAAGAATTTTCTTGATTTCTCTATTTGAAACTTCCACTTGTCTGCTCGTCTGAGGGTGGTAGGCCATGCCAATTCTATGGTTTACCCAGTACTTTTTCAACAAGGCTTCAAATTTGTTTTCTATAAAATGGCTTCCCCCGTCACTTATCAAAGTACGAGGCACCCCAAAGCGCGGGAAAATATTCTGCTTGAAAAACTTGGAGACAACCCTCGCATCATTGGTAGGGGTGGCGATGGCTTCTACCCATTTGGAGACGTAGTCCACGGCTAATAAGATATACTTGTTACCCTTGCTTGCTGGAAATGGTCCCATGAAGTCCACTCCCCAACAATCAAAGAGCTCAATCTCTAGAATGGGCCTCATTGGCATCTCATTTCGTTTGGAAATATTCGCGGTCCGTTGGCATCTATCGCACCCCTTGACGAAGTCGTGCGTGTCTCTGAACATGGTTGACCAAAAGAGTCAACTCTGCAATATCTTAGCTGTAGTCTTGGAAGCGGCGTGATGTCCCCCGCATGGCATACCATGGCAATGCAAGATGATGGAGGTGGCCTCCTCCTTAGAAATACATCTCCGGATAACCCCATCCTTGCATATCTTAAAGAGATACGGATCTTCCCAGAAATAGCTACGGACTTCATGCATAAATCTCCTCTTTTGCTGTGTGGGCATCCCGCATGGTTTAATCTCACAAGCCAAGTAATTGACAAAGTCCGCATACCAAGGAACTTCCCCGGGCCTTATGGCGTATAGCCTCTCATCAACAAAGGAGTCGTCGATGGGCAAGCTCTCGTCCTCCTTGTCACGAATAAGCCTAGACAAATGATCCGCCACAACGTTGTCCGTACCCTTCTTATCTCTGATTTCCAAATCAAACTCTTGCAATAGAAGTATCCACCTAATCAACCTAGGTTTGGCCTCTTTCTTGTTTAGAAGATACTTCAATGCCGCATGGTCGGTGTGGACAATTACCTTGGATCCAAGGAGGTAGGAGCGGAACTTTTCAATGGAATAAACGACCGCTAGAAGCTCTTTCTCCGTCGTTGTATAATTTTTCTGTGCGTCATCCAATGTTTTGCTTGTATAGAATATTGCATGAAGCTTTCTGTCTTTCCTTTGTCCTAAAATCGCTCCAATGGCTTGGTCACTTGCATCACACATGAGCTCAAAGGGAAGGCTCCAATCCGGTGGTTGTATGATGGGCGCAGAAATTAGTGCTTCCTTCAATGTGTTGAACGCCCGCAAGCATTCTCCTGAAAAAACAAATGGAGCATCTTTAGCAAGAAAGGAGGTAAGGGGCCGGGCAATCAAGGCGAAATCCTTGATAAAGCGGCGGTAAAACCCCGCATGACCAAGAAAGCCCCTAATGCCCTTAACATTAATAGGAGGAGGGAGTTTCTCGATTACCTCAATCTTCGCCTTATCAACCTTAATCCCTCTTGAGGAGACAAGGTGCCCAAGCACTATCCCTTCGGTGACCATGAAGTGACATTTCTCCCAATTAAGAGGAAGATTATTTTGTTGACATCTTTTAAGAACTTTGGTAAGATTAGCCAAACAAGAATCAAACTCACTTCCATAAACTGAGAAATCATCCATGAAAACTTCCATAATATTTTCAATATAATCGGAAAAGATGGAGGTCATGCACCTCTGAAAGGTGGCGGGTGCATTACAAAGACCAAAGGCATTCTACGGTAGGTGTAAGTGCCATAAGGACAAGTGAAAGTAGTCTTTTCTTGGTCTTCTTCATGCAAAGGGATTTGGAAAAACCCCGAATACCCATCCAAGTAGCAAAAGTATTTATGTTTAGCAATCCGTTCAAACATTTGATCTATGAAGGGTAGTGGGTAATGGTCTTTTCAGGTGGCTTTATTTAGTTTTCGGTAATCAATGCACATCCGCCATCACGTGCCAGTGCGTGTAGAAATGGGCTCTCCTTTTTTATTTTTTATAACGGTCATCCCCCCCTTTTTGGGGACAACGTGAACGGGGCTAACCCATCTACTGTCTGAGATTGGATAAATAATGCCGGCCTCAAGCAATTTAAGGATTTCCTTTTTGACTACCTCTTTCATATTCGGGTTCAACCGCCTTTGAGGCTCAATAGAAGTGGCTTCAGTGTTTTCCAAGTCGATCCTATGCATGCATAGCCTAGGGCTTATTCCCTTAAGATCTGAGATAGTGTAGCCAAGGACATCCTTATGGTCCCTAAGGACTTCTAATAGTTTTTCAAGTTGATCATGGCCGAGGTGGGCATTAACAATCACCGGGAAGGTCAGTTTACTACCCAAGAAGGCATACCTTAGATTCGGCGGTAATTGTTTAAGCTCTACCTCAAAAGGTGCCGTACACTCTGCTTCATCTTCTTGTGTGAGTTTGGCTTCTCCTTCAACCTCTGAGTTTACCTCACTCTCGAGTGGAGGCTCAGATTCGCTTCTTAGTGAGGACGGTGCATCGGAATAGACGCTTTTCAATTCTGCGCTAGCATCGATAGGACCACCACCTTGCTCCGGTTCATTCCTGAGATCAAGAAATACGTCAGCAGATTCATAAATGCAAGAGTGGGGGTCGTAGAGTGTAACTCCCTGAATATTGGTTTGCTCGAAGGATTCCTCGGGAGTGTAGTACTCTTCGACGCATGTTCTACTGCTTTCGAAATATAGCTTGCCACCCCTCACATCAACTCTGATATCGCCCACAATAGTCCCATCCGGGGAGATCTGATCCATCACAAAGCTAGCAAACAATTGTTCGACGGGGTCCTCGATATCAATAGCAAAAGCTCCGGTAGCGTGGACCTCATCAACAAGTTCCTTAAGGAGCTCCGCAAAGGATTCATCATCTTCCTGGCCAGACTCAGTCATTGGAATTGCATCCCCCATTTTACCTGTTAAGATCTTGTGGAAAATTTTGGGAGAGTGTGCAAATTGGGCTGTAAACAGAGTTAGAAAAGAATGAAGAAATAAATAAAGAAATTGAAAAATAACCGGGTGATCCAAATTGAACTCCGTCAAAAATAGCTCCCCGGCAACGGCGCCAAAAACTTGATTGCGCCTCGGATGCACACCCGGGACGGGACTCGCTAGTCTTACCGCAAGCGCACGGTGTAGCGGCAAGCGGGTATCGAACACGAGGAGGGCAATTGACAGTGTCTTCTTCAATCCACCTGGCTATAGGAAAAGTCGAGAAATGTTCGCAATAAAGTGGTCACAGTCGTTCAATCGTATAAAGGAAATATCAAGTTAATAAAGACGCCTAGGGGGTAAGGAATCCCTGCTACAAACCGTATCTCATCATTGTGATTCGTAGGTTTCACAATTGCTAAACTTGAAATTCAGGTGAACTAGTTGCAACTAAATGTAGAACCAAGCTCACGCTCTCGCGCTATTGTCGGTCTATAGTAAACCTAGGGTAGGGTCCAATCTCTTGCAAACCCTAACCTAGGCAAGCTAGCGTGAAGAACAACATCATCGTTCAATCGCATCTCGAGCCCACTCTCGTGCAAACTCGAGCTACGACCTAGGTTGGGCTAGTTCCTACCCGTCCAATCTCTTGCAAACGGGTATTGGTATAGAATTGCAATCGAAAACCTAGTTTCGGTCCAATCTCTTGCAAACCGATTCCAGAGAAATCCAATTGTAACCCAATTCGAATATCTAGGACTTCCTACCGAGTTGGCATCCAATCTCTTACAAATCCCAATCGGTATGAATCCCTAGCTATTCGTATTAAATCAATCCCAAACTAACCCTAATCAATCCTAGCAATGATTTCACCAATTCATCACAAATTAGAAATAGGGTTCATAGGGTTCATCCCTACGCCCTAAGACGATAAAACTACTCACAATTCATAATGCAATTCACTAGAAATTCACAAATAAAATCAATAGAATTCATGGCTATATTCAATATATCAATAAAAATGGAGTTTTTGATAGAGAGAGAGAGACAAACCAATGAAGAATCAATAGCATCCAACAAAATAACACTTTTCTCGCTCCCCTAAAAGCTCAATCTAATCTCCTAAAAAGTAATCTAAAAAGGGCTGCCAAAAGCTCTGAAAAAGCTCTCTAAACTAGGTTAAAAACTGGGGTTAAATACCCCCAAAATCGCCCAAAAAACTGTGACAAAAATGCCCCTACGCAGCCTCAAAATCGCAATTTACGATACAGGCAGCACGACTCACTCGGCCGAGTGACAAATGTCACTCGGCCGAGTGACGAACCCTGTATAATTAAAGTTACTTCGGACTTTTGGGGGTCGGCTCCTCGGGAGTCACTCGGCCGAGTGACTTTCTTTGTTTCAGCCGAGCGGACTTCTTCACTTGGCCGAGTCGGGACTCGGGACTATACATGCAAATTACAGTAAGTCTGGACTTTTCGTTGCCGTCGTCTTGATGCCACTTGGGCGAGTGGGGTCTCCGTGGTTCGGCCGAGTGGGCTGGCGACGGTCGGCCGAGTGCATGCTGATACTCTGTCTTCTGCGTGTCCGATTTGGACGGCCGAGCGGGCTCTCGATGATCGGCCGAGTGACTCCTTCACTCGGCCGAGTGACTTGATGAAAATGCCCAATCTTCGTATTTTTGCTCCGTCGTCGCTCCTACGACGTTCTTTCTTCTTCCACTCCTCTCCAATAGCAAAATTCCCCTCGAAAGAGTCACGGGTGACACTACGAAGTGGGTGTATCTCAGAATCACTCCAAATCGCTCAAAATCTCCTGAAATCCGACAAAAACAAGAAATCGTGAAAAGCATCGCAAGATTGTCGAATAATCGTGAAAAACGCGATTCGAGCGATCAAAATGGCATGCAAACATGCAGAAAAAAGGTGTAAAATATGGAGTGATCACACTCAGGATCAATTATCCTGAATGCAGAGACTAACTGCAAACTCTTTGCAATTTTCTATCCCTTGCATCAAATGCATATTCCCCCTAATATTTCTACCTATTACTTGACGAAGGTCGCACTCTGTATGAGACCCTACAGCCTGACCCTATTATAGGTGGGTCTCAAAGCCCTAAACGGCAGTGACCACAAGCAGCAGGTGTCGTTCCTATTTCAGTATCATACTTATGTGGTTAAGTCATTGATATGAGAGTTGTGGGGTCACCATGACTGTGTCCGTGATGAATTCTGTAGTTTTAGTCTCTTTATCAAAACTATGTCGTTAAACCTTAAGCCTAGGGTACGGTCAAACTGTCAACCCCAATAGCTCGAAGCCGGTTAGTCTCCTTCGATCTTTAGTCAAATAATGTTGGACATCTTCCAACATACTCTGGCCAGAGTTTTAACTAAAGACCGAACTAATACTACGACACTAACTCCCATTGACCAGGGAGAGACCAATCCTATCTTGGTCATTACTCTCCTCGCACGTTTCAAATGTCACCTAATCAAAGACCTTTCGACAGGCCTTGCCTCGAAGCTAGGTCAGAGATCTAAGTGACACCGTTCACGTACAGGTTCGTACAATGACCTCAAGTTAAAAGACCAACTCGCCTATCGTCACTAAGAGTTATCATTGACAGATTGCTCAATCATAAGCATATGATAACTCTTGTGGATCATTCAGTAAACTCATTCTCCAATGAGCACCTGTGTCTCGTCTCCGACTTCTCCAAATCAAACGATCATGAGACCATCGTCACTGCTACACGGTGAATACTATGATACAATGGTCTATCCGATGTTCTGATATCCTTTTCTCGAAACATCTACGACCACGAACGTTTCTAGATTTGTATTTGTGGTAAAACAAGCAAATAATTCATAAGTCTGATTATAGATATCTCCCAATAATCTTGTCCTCATATTCTAATTTTCACTTGAAGAATTTGAGGAACTGCTGCTGGAACTACTAGCATGTGGACTACTAGTTGTAGCATCTGAACTGTGATTTGTTGCATGTGAACTGTGATTTGTTGTACTGAGCTATGATTTGTATTTGGTTGATCTGCTTCAGGCAATGCATCCACTTCCAACCTGTTGTAGTCTGTCACTGTTGGTTCCTTTCCATCCCATTCACATGCTTCAGTTTCAATGAGCTCCACATCTTTGCTAGTAATCATACTTCTTGTATTTGGATCATAAATTTTATAGGCTTTGGATTCAATGCTATAGCCTATAAATATTCCCTTCCTACTTTTATCATCAAGCTTCCCTCTTACATTGGCAGGCTTCAACACATATGCTTTGCAACCAAACACCTTCATGTTAGTAACTTTGGGCTTGTCTCCATTAAGTGCTTCATAAGGAGTCTTATTCTTCAAGGCTAAAGTGGGACTTCTGTTTATGACAAATATAGCTGTTGCGCATGCTTCTGAACAAAACTCAAGAGGCATCTTCTTATCTTTCATTGCACTCCTTGCTAACTCCATAATCACTCTGTTCTCCCTTTCAACAACACCATTTTGATGAGGTGTGTAACTTGTTGTCAATTGTCTCATTATGCCATTTTCTTCACAGGAAGCATTAAACTCTCTGCTGCAAAATTCACCACCTCTATCTGATCTTATAGTGCCAATTTTGCATGCCAACTTCCCTTCAGCTTCATATTTAAACTTCTTGAAGAAACTCTGTAATGACCCGCTCTCAGGGGGCCATTACTTATTTGATTTTATTTGCAGGTATGCTGTTTGCCAGTGAAATCAATATAGTCACAATCCAGAGATGTACCAATACTCAAACCAGCGTACATTATTACAGTCCAGATTTAAAATACAGCAACAAACAGCAGTCTGTCACCAAATACTTGAAAGGAAGTACAGAAAGGAAATGCGGAAAGGAAATACATAATATAACACGCGCACCAACTCAAGCAACAAGAAATCTGTAGTCTCTGGGTCAAACTCTGGCTCCTCAAACTCAGGGGCCGCTTCCTCGATCTGGTCGTCATCTGCCAGTGCCATAAATGGAATCATAGGTAAGTCACAATAATTCTAAACACAGAAAAGAAGCAGTGCACATGTATGACAAAAAGTAACTACGTACAAGCGAATCAGAGTGAAAAGTAAAGTACTGAACAACAACTATACATAACTGAATAGTAAAGGTAAAGAGAACTAAAAGGAGAGAACAAACGATACTGTGGTAGTGCAAGTGTAAAGCAGGCTAAGCAAGTGAAGCATGCTATCGATGTAGCTATAAGTACGACAAGAAAAGAACTGGTGACTGCACATGTGTGATGGGTAAGGTGCATGTAATGCATAAAGTAGAGGTGATCGTGCAAGTAGTAGTTACACTAGAACTACGTGACTCAAGTCAGAGAGTATAATATGAGACCATCGAGTTCATCTCTTGCCTGGGTGTGCTTACCAAGACAAATGCCGAAACACAGGCAGAGGTACATGTATTTACCGAAACATAGGCAGCTGGGCGGGATACCGAAACATAGGCAGCGGTACGAGAAGATGAACTCTAGTCACTCCCACACTCTCTCAAACTATGAGTTACCCTAACACCCCAGTGAAGTGTCAAGTGTTATACGGAATGTTATACAAGATGTTCCATACGATGTATCACATGATGATGGTTAAACCAAGACCACTGGTAGACTTTTTTATTGAAAACCAGAAAGATAGGAACTCATTTCAAAGCAGACTATGCCAAATCGCAGTGGATGCTAAGAAATTAGAAGATAAAGACAAGTCCAACATTCTGGATATTGAATCCATGCTTTGAGCATGTGGTAGTTTCGTTAGCACATAATTTACCCAAGTTGGTGGTTGTGTGTTATCACTACCAAATGTGAAAGTTGGCAATGTAATTAGATAGTTATTAGTTTCCAATTAGATAAGGTCTCTAGTTTTGGTTCAAGTCAATAGCCATTCTGAGACTATATGTGATGTTTTAAGTTCCTATGAGTACACTTATCTAATTTTCTAAATCTAGAATTCATTGTGAGTGACCGATCTCGAGGTCGTGGTAGTGATCTAGGACTAAATCTAAAGCTTCCAAGGGAGTTGGTGCACGAGAATTGGTACCTGCAAACACAAGAAATAATCGGTTAAAGACCACACTATTTTCTATCTATTTAACTTGATCGTTTTGATTTTATAATCGATTGAAACGGTGTCGAAAAGAGTTATAAATTTTTATATAGGCTAGATATGGGGAATATAATTTTACTTAAGGAGGAAATATTTTTCTGATGCTTCTGGTAATTTTTATAATTTTTAAAAGCTCAAAATGGGTTTAAAAACTAATTTTAATTCGTTATCGTATTGGTTCAAACATTTCCTATGGGTGCAATATGCATCAGAAATTTTCAAGTGAGCAGTCAAAACCCATCACGAAGAGTACTACAACATATATGTTTTTCATATATCAGTTTACGTGAAAATATCGTGTTATGAATTTTTAAGTGAAAACAACGTATTTAAATTTTAGGCTTAAAAATTTGTTGTGAAAAATCTACTCGTCTGGTAGAGATGAAACTAGCACCAATGGGTCCAGAACGTCATTTCTGATTTTTTTGGAGCTGGTCTTGTATTTTTTCGACCTATTATTATTTTACTATGAATTTAAAACCAATTATACTTATATAATATTTTATAAAATATTAAAATACCCTTAATATACGTATACGTATATACGTATTTCGTAAAAATACGTTATATCACACTTACCCTTCGCTTTGTAAGTTGTATGTGGGCAGGGGGTTCGCGCTCTCGACGTCGGACGGCGGCGACTGGGGCGGTAGAGGTGGCGGGGGACACGGCAGACGAAGGCGTCATCGATGGGGCGGCGACGAAGGCGAGGTACGGTGGTGGCACTGGCAACAGAGTGAGGGCGGGGGCGCTCGGGGACGCTGCTTCGTTGAAGAGGAGCGTACGGCGTCGGACTTCGGAGGGAAGGGTGGCGAGCGGCGTTGGGTAGCTCGAAGACCGTGGAAGACGGCGGTGGTGAAGGCCACCGGAGGGGAGTGAACGCGGGGAGAAGGAGAGCGGGGTGTTCAGGGGTGTGGCGGCCTTGTTACTGTATCAGAGCGGGCGATCGAAGTATGGGCGGAGCGATGGCGGCGTTGAGGTCGGAGGGCGACGACCCACCAGAGGGTGAGAGAGGTTTGGGAGAGTGGGAGAGTTGAGAGAGGAAGAGAGCGGGCTTGGGGTTTGGCCTGGGGGTTTCGAACGAGAGAGAACGGGGCGTACACGTGCTGGGGTTTGAACGAGAGGGTGAGAATGAGAGAGCCTGGGTTTACTTTTGAGAAGCTAGGGGTTGTTAGTTTATATTGGGATTAGAAAAAAGATCATTAAAAAGCCTAGTTATTATTGGGGACAAGGGGATTAAAGGGTATGGTTGAGATCCTAAAATTTGTGATCTCACCAGATAGGGAGGCTGGGTTAAGGGAGGTGGTTGGGGGATTAGGGTAAAAGTAACTTAGTAAATTGGTAGTTAGTAAGCGTAAAAGTCATTAGGGGATGTAATTAGTAAAAACGGAGGAATACAACCCCGTTTTCTTATACGACTACGAAAAATTACAAAAACATATCCTCAAGATCGTATATCCACGAGGATCGTGAATACGAGATCTATAATACGAGATCTATTTTGGGGTTTGAGCTACGGGAAATACAAGTTTTGGGCCAAAACTTTTAGGATGTGGGTTTGCGGGTTCTAGGTCGATTTGATTTCAGAACATTACGAAATTAATATGGGGAGCCCTAAATGATCATAGGATCACACTGTAGAAGTTTCAAAACGTTTTGATGATGTTTATATAGAAAATTAAGTCATTCAGCTAAATCAGTAACAATTGAAAATGAATTATTGTAAAAATTATTTAGAGGATTTGATGAAACCCGAACTTACTGAAATACACCATAACTAGTTTGATGCTTCAAAATATTTTTTATAGAGAATTTTCAAATCATTTTTGATATAAAACTCTTGATCAACCATTATAAAATACTTTTAAAAATGTGAAAATACGTGAAATACGTAATTAGATGTATTGACGAATATATGTCGTTACAAACTCAAGGCTTGAGACTTTTCTGCAAGGAAATAAATCCAGCAGTATCTACTGAAATCATCCACTACCATTTTGAAGTATTTTGAACCATCAAAGGAATTAACAGACATTGGGCCACACAGGTCAGTATGAACCAAATCCAATGGTCTTGAAGCTCTCCAATTTGAATGTGAAGGGGCTTTCTTCTTTTGTTGCTTGCATAAAATACAAGCTTCACATTCAAGCTTCCCTTTAACTTGTTTTAGTGATGGCAAACCATACACTAGCTTCTTCTTAGATAATTCAACTAAACCAGCCACATTGAAATGACTAAATCTTTTATGCCAAAGTTCTAAGTCATCTTCAATTATAGTGCTTAGAAAGTTATCGTTGGGAGCAGCAAATATAACATGAAACATCTTGTTATTTGTCATTTTACTCATACAAACAAATTTCCACTGCTTCTTATCGTATATTCTGCATTGATCTTCATCAAACATAGCACAAAGGCCATTCTTCACTAATTGACTAACACTTATCAAATTATGTTTTAGGTCAGGAACATACAACACATCTTTAATTGATTTCCTCCCTTCATTAGTAAGCACAACAATATCACCAATTCCTTCTACACTAGCTTTCTTATCATTGCTGAGTCTTACATCTCTAGCATTAATAGGTTCAAAATTGATGAATAAATCTTGCTTACTTGTCATGGGATCGCTGCAACCACTATCCAGATACCAAGTGAGGGCATTGTTGACTAGAACATCATCAAAATTTGCCATAAATAAGTTATCAACTCCGTGATCTTCTTCTTCCATATAGTTGACTTGCTTCTTTCCCTTGTTTTCTCTGCTAGCTTGCTCCTTTCCTCTGTTTTCTCTGCAATCCTTCTCATAATGTCCATATTTCTGATATTTCCAGCACTTTGGAGCTGTATTGTTTTTATACCAACAGTTTTCAACTTTGTGGCCAGTTCTTCCACAATGAGAGCACCCTTTCATCATGGGTTCTTTGCGCTTATATCTGTTCTGAACTTCTGATCTAAGATGATACATTTGAAGTCTACCAGTTCTTCCACCTCTCCAATTACTTCTTCATATTCCTCCTTTGAAGTTATTTGAGCCATGATATCTTGCATGACTACCAAAGGGTCTGTCATTACTAACTGGTGAACTTAGTGTCACTTTTGAGTGAAAGGCTTGGTTTATTCCTACATCCTTGCCTCTGTTGAGTCTATCCTCATCAACAGAAAGTGAGCCAAGTAACTCACTTGTTGTAAAAACAGAGAGATCTTTTGATTCCTCAATTGCTGCTACTACAAAATCAAATTTTGGTGTTAAGCTTCTCAAAACTTTCTCAACTACCTTTTGCTCAGCAAGATCTTCACCCAATGACCTCATTTGGTTAACAATAGATGTGATCCTTGAAAAGAAGTCTTGTATAGATTCAGATGGCTTCATCTTCATATTTTCAAAATCTTTTCTCAAAGTTTGAAGCTTTACATTGATTACCTTTGTAGATCCAAGGAATTCCTTCTTCCAAATATCCCAAGGTTCTTTAGATCTTGAAGCATTCATGATTCTGGGAAAGATAGTCTCATCCACAGCTTGTTGAATCCAGTAGAGAGCCAAAGCATCCTTCTTGATCTTCTCTTTATGAGCATTTTTGAGCTGATGTGGCTCCATCTGCCAAATCAGCAATACCATCTTCTATATGCTCCCACACATCTTTGGGAATGAAGAAAGTTTTCATCTTGATACTCCAATATTGGTATTTGATCTTATTCTCTTTGTTACTCAAGATTGGAAGATGAGAAAGAGATGATGATCAAAATCCATGGCTTACTACCAACCTGAGATGCTATGATACCATTGTGTTGGATGTGGAGGCAAAGCTCAGTACCCAAAGACAGGATCTTTTGAGGGGAGGAGGAGAAAACAAAGAAAGAACTGTGAAACAAATAGTGTGCAGGAAACTGGAATAACTATGTTCCAGTTACACTATATCTATGTACAGACAAGCACTTATGTGTGTACACAATACAATATAAGTGTGTATACAAAATTATGAACACAAATTTACAGATTGAGGAAGAACGATTTTTTCAGGAATTTTTCACACGAATTCAGGCAAAGCTGAAGCCTTTTTTCTTCTCCTTCTTGGATATTTTTTTGATGATTTTGATCTTAGAGATCTTTACTATCTCTCTTCTTTCTTTTTCCTTTTTTAATTACATTTACAACATTTTTTCACTTCTACAACTTATAGTGCCCATACATACAACCATGCCCTGTCAAGAGCTTACATCAACTAATACAAGCATTTACTACACCAGACAAAATACACGAATCTCAAGGGACTCGCTTTCTCAGAGAACAGAATTAGTTTGCATACAACTAAGCTCCTTTTGTTCAGCATGAACATACTTAGCTCTAAAGCTGGACATACTTGTTCACATCTTGGACATACTTAGCTTTAAGGCTGTACACACTTATTCACAACTTGGACATACTAATTAATCTAACTAGACACACATATTGAACAGCTGAATACACTTCAATCTGAATTAACTCCAACACTCCATTGGTGGTACGAAGAAGAGTTTGGAATATGTCGTTCGAGGAAACAATGGTTCCCCACATCTCGTCTACATATATTTAAGCCAACATTTGGATTTACTTTCCAATGAAACTACTAGATGATACCTCAGCAAGGGTCCACCAGGGTCAGGGCCTGACTGAGCTGGGCAGATGGCACCTGTAAGATGCCATGTGCACCCCTGAGGATCACACGACCTTCTAGGTCGAGTGTGACCAGCCCCTGATGAAACCAGCAAGTTTTCCCAACAACCCGAGTCGACCAAGAAGACTTCACGAAGTTGCCTCGGTATGGCCAGCCCACTCATGGTAAATCAGATTCTATCCAAACGACTCTTTGAGGTCAGCTCGCTTGGCTCTACAGCCTATGCACTCACCCACTTGGTATGATTGACCCCTGCAATTAGGGCGACACGATCTCAAGCAGGTGAGTCCCCCTTTTCTTCTCCAAGCCGTTACTAGTGGGCCCACCCTAGGCACTCACCCACCTGGTATGACCGACCCCTAAAATTCAGATCGTCTCCATCAGATGGCGTGCAGTCAACTTTTTCAGATGCAACATGTATCCACTCTGTCGATGGCACATAACCACCTTTATCGGGGGTCTACTAACTCGGCCACCTCCGGTCCTACAAATAGGATGGAAACCCTCTCCATCAAGTGCGCCGAATTTCATACACTAATTTCTATCTCTCAAATCCTATCATTACACATTATTCAAAAGCCTAACCACAGTTACCACTAGCCATGCTCCCTCCTACCCTCACTTAATCCTAACTTAAGCATCAGAGAAAAATCGGAAGGCCAGCTCTCCAGTTTCTATTCCGCGTGTACTATCTATTTTAGGTGGCTGTAAAGGATCTCCACCTCTAGTCCAACACAACCGACCTATCAAGGCATGCCTGTTGCTGGAATACTTGCCACCATGGCCGGATCTAAGCTCAGTGAGATTCTTTGCATCAATAGTTGGCACTAGAAGGAAGACCTTGTGACAAATTTTTATTACATATGATCCATCCAGCAACCCCCCCACAACTCCTTTCACCACTGTCCTTTTCGACACCTCACTCTTTAGCGACCTAATCCCAGATGGAAAAAACCAATAAAACTACAGCAAGCGATCCCAGCAAAATGCACGAAGTCCGGGATCTGAAGGGCGACCGCCTTGCCGAAAGTGCACCACCAGAAGCTAATGTGGTTCTGGATGCCTAAGTGCTTGCAGTGGAACTCAAGGAGATGTGGGAGGCTCTTGTTCGCTAAATCCAGAAGAACTATATGTTGTAAGAGATTTTGACGTAGTCCAAATCCATTGCACCTCTCGTGATCTCCAACCACGACATCCCCTTTCTAACGGGAAGTGCATGGTGGAGCAAGATGGTTGAGAGACCGAGGTCTCCAGCAGCACTAGAGGCCAAATGGCGATGGCCAACCACACCGAAATGATAGGACGTGAGTCACCATCATCCGACACCCCAGGAGTCCTTCACCCACGGTGGACCAACACCCTCAACACCAGTCATGGATGAGCCAAGGCAACATGGTTGATCCTAATATGGAGGTCACCGGGCAGGAGCCCTAGACAAGACAAATAACACATGCCCCTAAAGCAGCCGGCCAAATTGGCGAGTTGCGACAGCAGATCGCCATCGAGCAAGGAGACACCAAACCTCGGAGAATCACATGTTCCTAATTTGTATCGCCACTCATCTCAAATATCCTAAGCACCCCTTAGGTACAGAAATTCAAAATATCTCCTGCAACCGACATCCTAAGGTATGCCGGAATCGATGACCCAATCGACCACCTGGACACTCCCCAATCATCATGTACCGGGCCTTCCAAAAATGTCTTATAAACACGGCCCAACATTAGTTAAGGAACCTCACTAAGGAATCAATTAGCTCCAATAACGATCTCCAAAAGAAGTTCCTCTCTCACTTTGCCGCCCAAAAAGTGGCAAAAAAGAACCCTAAGTATCTGGCTTCTATCACATAAGGGCCCAAGGAATCCCACTGAGATTTCTTTGCTCGCTTCACGAGTGCCTACATGACAGTCGAGGCCTATGCAGATGCTCTCGACAGGATGAAAGTGTTTGATCTGGATCCTAGCCTAGAGGGGGGGGGGGGGGGGTGGGGTGAATAGGCTAATAAAAAATTCTCGTGCAACCCACGAGAAATCACACGCAGTTAAAAGCACAACCAGAGTAATGAAAAGCAGACACAGAGTACACAACAGATTTACCCTGGTTCGGTCGTCCCAACGACCTACTCCAGCCCCCAAAGCTAATACTAGATTGAATAGTGCAATATGTACAAAGTCACAAGTTAGAGCACGCTCAGAGCACCCTCTACATCCCTACACTCGCCAGACTCTCAGTACCCCACTCACAGTGTTTCCTCTCACTATCAATCCTAGCAAAGCTTTCTACCAGCTAGTCCCAAACTAGCTGGGTCCCACTTGTCTAGTCCCAACTAGACAAGTCCCAAAATAGTCACAGAAAAATGGTAAAGTTTTCCCTACAGAGAAAGTTACACTAAGACACAAATAAAAGAGTTTAAGGGTTTAGAAATGCTCAGTTTGTGTCCGTGTAGGCGTCTCTGTCAATCAGCGCGTCGTCAGCTCCAATCTGACGCAAACGGTGTCTCAATCCGACTCCTGGATGTCAAGATATGCACTGGTCTGTGCACAAAGCAATTTCAGTTCAATCCTTTATAAATCTTCAGTCTGTGCGCTCAGCAATAAAGCGGTCGGTGCGTGGAGCAATTCAGTTCAGCTCTTTAATTCACGGGCCTGTGCGCAAAGCAACTCCTCTAAAATGCCTTGCCACGTCAGCAAGCAAAGTTTCGATGTGGGGTTTCGATTTACGCATTCACCAAACGATCCTGGCCATCCGATCTATTTCTCGCGATTAATCCGCCGTCCACGTCAGCTCCGCAAGACTTCCGCTTCGTCTCAATCAATTGAGCGCAGCCGTTGATTCCGTTTTCACGAGGCGCAGTAGCCGTCCGATCTTGATAATGATCCTCCGGTGATTTTACGGCATGCAGGTGAGAGCTTCTTCGTCTCCGTCCGCAGTTCTCGGCGACTTCGTTTGGGTCTTCAGCGACGGCGACTTGAACGCGTGGCGATTCAGCGATGGTGCTCAGAGGTGGTGCTTCGAGATGATCGACGGTGGCTGATCGGCTTCCTCGACTCAGAACCGATGGCGACGGCGAACGACAACTTCGTCTTCAACTCCTCCGTTGTGCGGCAAAGTTGCAGCAGCGGCGATGTCTTCGTCGTGACTTTGCTGTCGACAGCGGCGAGGCTTTAAATGGCGACGACTGCGGTCTTCTCTGTCGACAGGGATGCAGCGTCTTCTCCGGTGGAAGAACGGCGACGAACTTCCACGACAGCGAGCGGATGATGAGTGGCAGTGGATCTTCTTCGATCGTCGTCGACTTTGCTGTCGACAGCGGCGAGGCTTTAACTTCAACTCAGCAGCTCTCGACGGCGACGAGAGCTTGGACGTTGAAGGCGACTTCTTCTTAGGCACCGGCGTCTACTTCTCAGATGATGCAGCAGCGACTCCTCTCGTCTTCTCCGGGCGACACAGCGGCGTCTTCGAGGGTGAGCTTCGATGGCGAGCAGATGATGAGGATGGAGATGGCGGCGTGTATTCTCAGCAGCGACGAGCCATTCTCCGATGGTGTCTACGGGGCTCGAAGATGGGTGCCTTCTTGGTGTTTATGGCCTTGGAAACGGAAGATGATGTGCTCTTCAGTAGGGCTCAAAGGGGTTGCTGCATATAAGATGATGTTGGATTCTTGGCGATGATGAAGGCTGCTAGATGAGGTTTTGTGTAGAGGGCTTTGATATGGCCGAAAGAATTACCCTCTAGTTTTTTTAATGCAGCCGTACTTATGATTTTTGTAGCCCCTCTCACTATTAAGTTTTGTTGCCGTCAACAAACAATGTAGCCCCCTCTCAATTTTTTGTATTGCGACAAAGATCTCCCCTTAACACTAGAATATTTATAGGATGGGTATTAGGGTTTTATGCAAGTAGTTGGATAATGAGGAATCCCTAAGATATAGGGAACTTGTATTTTAATTGGGATTTTGAATTGAAGTGGGGTTAGGAGATAGAGTAAGTTCTTCCAATTGATTTAAATAAATCTCTATTAGAAAAGATTCGTGAGTTGACTTGGTCTCTCCTTATCACTTCATCTTGACTAAGTCTAACTCCTTAGCACACACATTTTCTTATCTCCCAATGTGCTATACGAATAGCAATTCCACCAAATAATGAAAGTATATTGTTTCGCCAAGCCTGAAACACACTGAGCACACACATTAGATATACCGACACGTTTGTCATCATCAAACCAAGTTCCTAGATTATTGCTTCCAACAATCTCCCCCTTTTGGTGATGACAAACCCATAAAAGATTTGAGCAATAGGTATGGGTGTGTGTAGTGTGTTGAAGGGTGTAATGCAATATGGATCATGAGATGAATATTCAAGCACTACAACATGGCATGCACAGACTTATAACAAATACAATAGCATGCTCCCCCTTCTCTCAAGCTCCCCCTTCAACAAGTGTTCAAGAATATTACAGGCTCCCCCTTCAACAAATAATATCAACATCAACACAAATAATATCAACATCAAATCTTTTCTTTCTCCCCCTTTGTAATCACCAAAAGTGGATTAATGAAGTCACAGAAATATCCCATGCAAAAATAAATCGTTATTAGATGTAGCGTGCAATTTGCATGAGTATTCCAAATAATAGACAGTTCAAATTCATAGAATTTCATAACTGGACTTCTCCACCTTTGTGTAAGTGTAGTGATATAGACAATAAAGTACAAGAGGAGATTCAATTTCAAATATTCAACCAAATCAACCCACATTTTCCAATTTTCATGAATATCACTAGGATTGATTTTTCCCACCTCATCAAGGATGAGTTCAAGTTACCGAATCCCGAAACATGGCCTAAAAGGACTTTTAAATGCGGGGTGGCATTGCTTGACGAGTTATATACACCAACGCTAATGATTACCCATTTAGCACAAGTTGGATACTCGTGGGTTGTGTATTAGCCATGAAGTGTATCCATTTTTCATACGGAGCAAATATATATATATATATATATATATATTTTAAATTCTTTTGTGCTCAATTTTAATTCATGGCTAAACACATCATATCCCTTAGAAATTTCAGAAATTAATCATTCCTACATTCACTTTCCATTATTCTTCAAAAGAATCTCCAAAAGCACTAAAAAGTCAAAATATCGTGAAAGTGCAAATGTAGGTGTAGGAGTCAAGTTTGAAACTTATGAGACATGTCATGGCTACTAAAAAGAATAACATCATGTTCATGTAGCTACAACAATAATGAATTGACTTCTACAAGGGATAGAATTGATCATTCATACAATATCACTCAAGAGATTCAAAAGAGGATAATCAATAAGCACATTTTTTTTATTTTTGATTTTTCAAATTTTTTTTTTCAGAAATAAAAACATTAAAAATCATGCATGCAAGCACACAAAATAAAATAAAAACAAGCACTCAAAACAAGTCTATGAAGGTATGCAATGAAATGCAAAGAGGGATAGAAAATTATACCTTCTCATCGCTTTTTGACGAAGGAGCTAAAAGAATGAGACATTGAATTTAATGCTCCTCGCCAAAACTCCATCACACCTACATGAAAGGTGTTAAGTGTGACCTTGGAATCCAACAAGGTCCACTAGTGTTAGCCAATATTGTTTTAGGAACCCACACTTGTTTAAACTTGATATTAGTGTTCCTAAATTTGCAATAATATGAAGTATGGCCTACACTATCACAAGTAAAGCACTTTGCATATAAGTTCTTCGCAATAGACGGTACATTGTGGAACTTCTTGAATTTTTGCTTTTCAACGTTTTTCATACCAAAACCAAGTCCTCTTCTATTATTGCCATATAATTGATTCTCTAAAATAGTGTCCAACGATTGTTTTCCCGTAGAGAATTTCTTAATGGCAAGTTCAAGATTAGAGACTTTGGTTTTTAACAATTTATTTTCTTCCACAAGCAATGTGCATTTACTTATAAAAGCTCTCTTGTTTTCCTCTTCCTTCTTTTCAAATTCAACCATTTTTCTTTTGAAATCATTATCCAACATGCAGAATTTATCATTAAGCTCTCTAATAACATAGTCTTTTTCAGCCTCGAGCTTAATCAAATCAAGTTTAAGCATGCTAATATTATTCATCAAGGAAGGACAAGAGAGACAATGTGCTTCATCATTAAAACTGGACTTTTCCTTTTTCAAAGTGTCAATAGTAGAGTCACGAGCAGCAATATCAATTTTGAGTTTCTCAATCTCTTTAGACATTTCATATTCAGATTGTTGCATTTCAAAGTTCTCATTTTGATAATCATCTATAGTGGATTCAAGCTCTACTATTTTATCTTGCATTTCTTTGCAAAGAGTAAGGAGTTCAGTTTTACTACCAGAAATTACCTCATTGTGTATTCCCATCAATGCCATGCATGAATGGGCTTCGTGTTCCTCCTCCTCGCTCTCAGCTTCGCTATCCATGTCCCAAGTAAGCACCTTGGATTTTCCCTTTTCTTTAGCTACCTGAGCTGTCTCATGTGGGCAATCCCTCATTCGATGTCCTCTTTTCTTGCATTTAAAACAAGTCATTCTATTAGTAGTATTCTGATCATAATTTTGCTTAGAAGACTGAAAAAAGTTAGAGCGATTAAACCTGGGTGCCATTTCTGCTCTTCCTTGCTTGGTCTGGACAAACTTTCTGAAATTTCTGACCATTAGCGCTATGTCATCATCATCTTCTTCACTTTCGTCAGCTTTCAGAGCAAGTGGCTTGGTAGCTTTCTCTTTTTCCTCAGGTTTCTCCCTTTCATTAATATTTTGCAGTTCAAGCTCGTGGGACATTAAATTACCTATTAAGTCCTCCACCTTCATCTGTGACAGATCTTTCGCTTCTTGGATGGCAGTGACTTTAGGCCTGAAAGAGCTTGGCAGAGCTCTTAATATCTTTCTCACCTGCTCAAGGCTAGAATATGGCTTACCGAGCGAACTAGACTTGTAGACAATGTTGGTGAACCTCGCAAACATTTCTGATATCGTCTCTGATGGTAGCATGCGAAATCCCTCGTATTCCGTGCTCAGAAGTGCAAGTCTAGACTCCTTCACCTGTGACGTTCCCTCGTGCGTCACCTCCAAAGTATGCCATATTTCCTACGCAGTTAGACAATGTGAGATACGATTGAATTCAGATTTATCTAATGCACAAATAAGAGCATTCATAGCTTTAGCATTTAAAGAATAAAGCTTCCAATCATTATCATCCCACTTATCATCAGGTTTAGGCATCTCAGTATTTTCAATTTTGATAAAAGGTGATTTATATCCTTTTTCAACAATTTGCCAAGCTTTATAATCAATAGAAATAAGATAGATTTTCATACGATTTTTCCAGTAAGCATAATCTCCTCCATTAAATCTAGGTGGTCGGGAAATAGACTGACCCTCATCAAAAGCAATATCAATGTGGTCCATGGTCAAACTAGGCTAGATCTACTAAACTGGCTCTGATACCACTTGTTGGATCTGGATCCTAGCCTAGAGGGGGGGGGGGGGGGTGGGGTGAATAGGCTAATAAAAAATTCTCGTGCAACCCACGAGAAATCACACGCAGTTAAAAGCACAACCAGAGTAATGAAAAGCAGACACAGAGTACACAACAGATTTACCCTGGTTCGGTCGTCCCAACGACCTACTCCAGCCCCCAAAGCTAATACTAGATTGAATAGTGCAATAGGTACAAAGTCACAAGTTAGAGCACGCTCAAAGCACCCTCTACGTCCCTACACTCGCCAGACTCTCAGTACCCCACTCACAGTGTTTCCTCTCACTATCAATCCTAGCAAAGCTTTCTACCAGCTAGTCCCAAACTAGCTGGGTCCCACTTGTCTAGTCCCAACTAGACAAGTCCCAAAATAGTCACAGAAAAATGGTAAAGTTTTCCCTACAGAGAATGTTACACTAAGACACAAATAAAAGAGTTTAAGGGTTTAGAAATGCTCAGTTTGTGTCCGTGTAGGCGTCTCTGTCAATCAGCGCGTCGTCAGCTCCAATCTGACGCAAACGGTGTCTCAATCCGACTCCTGGATGTCAAGATATGCACTGGTCTGTGCACAAAGCAATTTCAGTTCAATCCTTTATAAATCTTCAGTTTGTGCGCTCAGTAATAAAGCGGTTGGTGCGTGGAGCAATTCAGTTCAGCTCTTTAATTCACGGGCCTGTGTGCAAAGCAACTCCTCTAAAATGCCTTGCCACGTCAGCAAGCAAAGTTTCGATGTGGGGTTTCGATTTACGCATTCACCAAACGATCCTGGCCATCCGATCTATTTCTCACGATTAATCCGCCGTCCACGTCAGCTCCGCAAGACTTCCGCTTCGTCTCAATCAATTGAGCGCAGCCGTTGATTCCGTTTTCACGAGGCGCAGTAGCCGTCCGATCTTGATAATGATCCTCCGGTGATTTTACGGTATGCAGGCGAGAGCTTCTTCGTCTCCGTCCGCAGTTCTCGGCGACTTCGTTTGGGTCTTCAGCGACGGCGACTTGAACGCGTGGCGATTCAGCGATGGTGCTCAGTGGCGGTGCTTCGAGATGATCGACGGTGGCTGATCGGCTTCCTCGACTCAGCACCGACGGCGATGGCGAACGACAACTTCGTCTTCAACTCCTCCGTTGTGCGGCAAAGTTGCAGCAGCGGCGATGTCTTCGTCGTGACTTTGCTGTCGACAGTGGCGAGGCTTTAAATGGCGACGACTGCGGTCTTCTCTGTCGACAGGGATGCAGCGTCTTCTCCGGTGGAAGAACGGCGACGAACTTCCACGACAGCGAGCGGATGATGAGTGGCAGCGGATCTTCTTCGATCGTCGTCGACTTTGCTGTCGACAGCGACGAGGCTTTAACTTCAACTCAGCAGCTCTCGACGGCGACGAGAGCTTGGAAGTTAAAGGCGACTTCTTCTTAGGCACCGGCGTCTACTTCTCAGATGATGCAGCAGTGACTCCTCTCGTCTTCTCTGGGCGACACAGCGGCGTCTTCGAGGGCGAGCTTCGATGGCGAGCAGATGATGAGGATGGAGATGGCGGCGTGTATTCTCAGCAGCGACGAGCCATTCTCTGATGGTGTCTACGGGGCTCGAAGATGGGTGCCTTCTTGGTGTTTATGGCCTTGGAAACAGAAGATGATGTGCTCTTCAGTAGGGCTCGAAGGGGTTGCTGCATATAAGATGATGTTGGATTCTTGGCGATGATGAAGGCTGCTAGATGAGGTTTTGTGTAGAGGGCTTTGATATGGCCGAAAGAATTACCCTCTAGTTTTTTTTAATGCAGCCGTACTTATGATTTTTGTAGCCCCTCTCACTATTAAGTTTTGTTGCCGTCAACAAACAATGTAGCCCCCTCTCAATTTTTTGTATTTCGGCAATGATCTCCCCTTAACACTAGAATATTTATAGGCTGGGTATTAGGGTTTTATGCAAGTAGTTGGATAATGAGGAATCCCTAAGATATAGGGAACTTGTATTTTGATTGGGATTTTGAATTGAAGTGGGGTTAGGAGATAGAGTAAGATCTTCCAATTGATTTAAATAAATCTCTATTAGAAAAGATTCGTGAGTTGACTTGGTCTCTCCTTATCACTTCATCTTGACTAAGTCTAACTCCTTAGCACACACATTTTCTTATCTCCCAATGTGCTATACGAATAGCAATTCCACCAAATAATGAAAGTATATTGTTTCGCCAAGCCTGAAACACACTGAGCACACACATTAGATATACCGACACGTTTGTCATCATTAAACCAAGTTCCTAGATTATTGCTTCCAACAGAAAGTCCAAGCTGGCCTTGATCGCGTTGAAGTTTAAGGTCTACAAACATCGATGTTTGAGTTCCACCGAGCTAAGAGCACATATTGAGGCAGAAGAGGCCATCAACTGCTTACCCTCTCAATGAAAGCCCTCTCTTAAGAGGACTGAGGTCAATCACGTTCCACCTAATAAGCGTCTTAGTCCTGAGAAATGCTTCGATTGATCTGAGCATCCTTAGACAAATGAACGGTGGCCAGGTCCCTCGAGGCATGGGTCTATGCTACACTGATGGTTGTAAGGACCTGGCTATGAGGAAAACATTAGAAGGGGGGTTGAATAATGTTTTTAAACTTTAAAACGATAGTTATACGAAATTAAATTCCTAACAAACAATTAATGCAGAATGTAAATAAAACCTAAATTGAAACACGGCTAACACAAGGATGTTTCAAGGGTTCAGATTACCCAAGTCAACTCCCGACTGGTTCCCGGTAATCCTACGTCCCTTCCACCAGGATATCACCAGATACTCATGTTAGAACCCTAACTTGAGGTTTCCTTTAAACCCACTTGTAGCAACCCTACAAGTGAAATCGAAATACACTCGATGTCATTGACTCCCACAACTTGGGAGCAAGCAAACCACTCTCACAAACCGAGAGTTAAACTAATATCGAAAGATAAGAAATAATGAAATAGCAACACTTACTATCACTTATGCCTTGAAGTAGAACTTGAAGGAGTAAGTGTGGTGTGTGTTGAGGTCACTTTTGAAAGAGAGAAAAGCCATTTCTCTTGTCACCACCAATTGACTAGAAGATATCACTTTGATTCTAGGTTGGAGAGCAAGAGAGGAAAACATTGGAATCTAGGGCTTTTGTATTTGAGATCTTTGATCAAGAAGATGAATTGCTTGAGTAGTTGAGTTTACTTAGTAACCCCTCAGTGGAACAGTAGTAGCTCTCTTTATAGGTTCCCCAAAACCCCCAAACAGAATCCCTAGAAACCCCTTTGAAATCCGTGGAGAAAAAGCCAACGGGTAGAATTTACACAGTCGACAGTCGACTGTTGAATAAAACACAGTCGACTGCTGCACTGTGTCAGATGGTAGGTGAGAATTCAAACGGTAACTTACCACCTAGGATAGTTGACTGATGAAGAGAAGACAGGCGCATGTAAAACTAACTGGCGACTATAAATCCTTCTACAGTCGACTGGCTGCATATGGGTAAGCTGAGAAAATCTCAGAAAGTTTTCGGAAGACACGACATGCAACTGATGTGGAACAGACAGGCGCCTGTGCCATGGACAGTCGACTGTGAAACCAACATCAGTCGACTGTCACTAAAACCTGAAACTTTCCAGAGCGCAGAGTCTGCAGAGAGATCAAAGACAGATGACTGTTGAAGCATTGACAGTCGACTGGGCCTTGGACATGCGACTCTAAATATAACATCAGTCGACTGGCACTAAAACTTGAAACATTCCAGAGAGCAGAGTCTACAGAGGAATCATAGACAGGAGACTGTTGAAGCATTTACAATCGACTGTGCCTTGGACATGCGACTGTTAATAGAATATCAGTCGACTGGCCAGATGAAAATGAAAGTGACTTTTCAGCTCATGATAGACATGCGACTGATTAACAAATTATAGGCGACTGTAGCTTGGACATGCGCATGTATTATGTACAGCAGTCGCCTGGAGGAGTTAAAGCTTAAAAGGCCCAAAAATCAATTGATTAAGTATGTGAAATACAGGCGACTGTAGAACAAATAACAGTCGACTGTTTTGAGAAAGGCAAATGTAAATCGTTCATCAGTCGCCTGTTGAAATCACAACATACATATGCTTGAGAAATTTCAATTGGAGTCTAAGGAAAAGTGATTTAATGATTTCCTAGGACATAAATGAAGATGTGTATGTGCTCCAACATAGTTCTACTTCTAAGCTACATACTAGAAGAGAATAAAAAGATTACATTTTGTAGAAGTCTATCTTCTATCCAAAGTATGAGCTTGAAGTCTTCTAGGAGCTTCAATCATCATCTTTAATCATCCAATCCACTTTTCATGCTTTCATTGATCTTTTGAGTGACATCCATTGCTAACTGATCTTCATGATATGCTTAGGCAATGAATTAACTGCAAATAGGAGATTAGTCACAAGTATTTATGTTTGCTCATCGTTAACACCAAGTAGGGAGAAGTCCAATACTCAACATTCTCCCCCCTTTTGATGATGACAAACAAACATAAACAAAAAGATAAATAATCGTGCTTAATGAAAACTTACTCCCTCTAAAGAGATGCAAATCAAGTTAGTCAATGTATATAAGGGCATCTATAGATCAATTGAAGCGAATATGTAAGATATGAATAAAAGAAATGATTTTCTTGAAATCTTGAAATCTATGATTTTATAATCCAAGTTCATTATATCTTACTCCCCGAAATCTAAGGCAACTTCAATCTTAGATTCAAGTTTAGAATTAGAACTTACTTAGCACATAATTATGATATCCTTATTTCTCTCCCCTATGGCATTATCCAAAAGTGAAAGTAGAATAACAACAACAATAATGCTAAATAAGTACTAAAACAATCATAAGAGTCTAAAGATAGGATGTATATCAAATGTGATGCCAACATAAAATCGGATAAAACTAATCACGAAGGTGCATCTTATTGATATATATACCTAATACTCATAAACACAAGAAATCTTAGTTGACTAAAGGAACGAGAATCCAATATCAACATTTCAATCTAAATGAGAAAAACGTCTCACATCATATCATGTATATAATATAGCATATACAGAGAGACAATTTCACAATGTTCAAACAATTAACGTAAAAATGAGGCAAAGGGTGAAGCAGCATATGAAGTAAAAGCATCGTCATGTATGTATGTATGTATGTATGTGTATATATATATATATAGGAAAATCTTCAAGTGAGAACATTTCGCACCGTGCGAAAATGTTCTTGGTTTTTTATTTAAATTTTTTTTCAAAAATTCTTTTTTCCACCCTCATTATATGTTGTTATACCCCCCTCAAAAAATAATCGCTGAGAAATAATTTCATTTGGCCTTCGATTAAGGCATTTCATCAAATTCGCACGTTTTGAGACCATTAAATTTGTAACGGGTGGATGGGTGCTCTAATTCCCAACGGGTTCACCCATTTTTTTCCATGGGGTATATAATTGTATGGATTAAACATCAAAAACATTTTGAAAAAAATTTCAAAAAAATAAAATAAAAACTTTTCGCACGGCTTTCGCACGGGGCTTTTCGCACCCGAAGATTGCCATATATATATATATCTATTATACATTTGACAACGTTTTTTGAATTCTAGGGCTGACTAGGACAAGATACAGAGTGGCTGAGATTTCATCTTAATAAATCAAAGGTTGAGATTGGATTTGGTGAAAATTTTAGTGGGAGAACTTAAATTTTGATGGAAAAAGTGTCTTGGGAACCAAAACTTTGAAATTAGAAGTGCTTTGGGAAAGATTATGGAGATTAAAATGGGGGGCGGAGTATCTTAGGAACCTTAACTTTGAAATTAGAAGTACCTTAGGAAAGATTGTGGAGATTAATTTGGGGGGGGGAATGCATTAGGAACACAAACTTTAAAATTAAAAGTGCATTGGGAAAGATTGTGAAGAAGCATGATCCATTAAATTAAACAAAAAAAATTTAGCAAAACAACAAATTAGCGTAAAAATACTCCGAGGTTTGTTGTTCTGCTCCCGCGCCGAAGGCGCCCGCTAAAATTTTTACACTAATTTGTTGTTCCGCGCCTAAGGCACCTGCGCTGAATTTTTTGTGCCGAAGGTGCCCGTGCGGCTAAATATTTTTACGCTAATTTATTGTTCTGTTAAATTTTGGCTGTGGAAATAATTTTTCTGGGAACAAAGATTTCGCGAGGGAAATCTTAAATGAACCGTGTCCGTGGGCACGGGTTATGACTGGTATACTATTATATAAATGAAGACTTTTTTATTGCATCTTTGTCCTACGTGGCAGTTTTGTCCTAGTATATTTTAGGTTGTTGACTGGAATGCTGACTAGGATAATGGAAATAACAATTTCCCACAAAAAGGAGAAAATTATCAAATTAAATGCACAAAAGTTAATAGAAATAAGTGATTGAAAAGAGTTGAATAAATGTCGATTAAGCCATATAAATAATTTTCATGCGTATGCATTCCCGCCTTACTTTTATTTCATATAAATGATTGAAAAGAGTAGAATAAATGCCGATTAATAGAATAAATTAATCAAAAGATAATTAGAAGGCAAGCAACTCTAACCTTGGTTGGCAACAAAAAATCAGTGCATTTCTTAATGAAAGAAGCCTAAATTAAATTCGCAAATTAATTGGAATCGAGTGTTTGGAGATTTGAGTGTATTTAATTTTTTAAGATTTGATTGTATGTAATTTTACACACGTCCTCAACCCCCCATGATAACTATATATTTTCGTTGTCGAGTGGGGACGAACTGAAGGGGTGGGTGTGAGGCCCACTAACGAATTGGGGTTTTCGGGTCGGGCATGAATCAAAGCATGGCCCTTTATGAATTCAAACCTGTTAATCACATAAGAAAGATTCGGATTATAAAATCTATAGTGACATAAATGATTTTAGATTATACAAACAAGATCTATACCCGACATAATATGGATATAGATTCGAATCATAAAATTCGATCTTCGTTGAATATGGATTCGAATGTTGACATTTGATAACACTACGCTCAGTTATCTATTACCATACCGAAACACACACCACACTTCTCAATCCTTTTCGGTTGCCGGCGTTCACCACATCGTGTTCGTGTGGATTTTTTCTGCGACGTGCACTATGTGCACGGGTTATGACTAGTGTGTGTGTATATATATATATATATATATAATCCAAAATTACAAGGAGTACAAAACAAAATACAACGACAACTCCATGTATATCCAAAAAATTTGATCGTCATACATACAACAACATCCATCAGAACACAAAACAAAAAGATACATACAGACACTCAAACCATAACACAAAAAAATCATATGGTGAGTTGTGGCATGGAAACATCAGTCAATCTAAATGGTAGATGAGTCTGAAGGACGACCAGGGCGACGGAACATCAATCTGGAAGAGTGACGAGTAGGATACACACAAGCCTTCTGCTTGGATGACGATGCACTAGTAGCAGGAGATCCAAGTGATCAGGCATAGATGGTAGTACATCAGAAGATAAAGGCACAAAGCCGGGAGGATGAGGGACATCAGAATGGGGAGTATCCTTAGAAGGATGAAACATGGCCTGGAGGGCGGCCGGAATCGGAAAGCCGTGATACAGAAACGACATGTAGTTCAGTTCAAGAAGGAGCGAAGCTTCAGATCCATGTCGAAAACTTTCGTTTCGAGTGAAGAAACTCGCTCAAACAGCTGAACGAGGAGAGCATCATTGAACGGAGCTGAATGTGGAGGAGAGAATGGTAGGGTAGCAAACGAAGGAGTGGGTTCAGCCTCAATAGCTGAGGGAAGAGGGTCAGCGACTAAAATTCCCAAGTACTCCTCAGAGGACGGCTGACTCACTGGTTCCATGAAAACTGATCGACAGAAAATATGGCATGAACAAATCGACAACGAAAGAGATACCTAATCCGTGACGATTGATAAGGAAGGAGATAACCAAACTCGCAATCGGATGATTGGGAAGTGAGATCGGTGGTTGGAGCTTCGAAGCGACGAAAACTGTTGGAATTCGAAGGAAGGAGACGAGGGAAGAAGAGTCGGATGAGAGAGAAAAACTCAAAATAATCGACGACCCTCGAGATTATAAGATGGGGTCAAAAGAATCTGTGCCATTGGATCGATAGATCGACGGCTCAGATCGAGTTAACGAACCGCCACAGAAATTGACAGTCGACTGATGTACAATCATCAGTCTACTGGTCGATAGGATAGAGATTAGCTTGGTTGACAGACAGTCGCCCGTTGAGTAATTCACAGTCGCCTGTCGGAGAGACAGTCGACTGTAACTTACAAAGCAATCGTCTGACAGAGAATCAAAAATATGTTGATAAAACAGAGACATCTTAAGATTTGGACAGGCGCCTGATGACCAATTTGCAGTCACCTGACGCAGAGACAGTCGACTGGGAATAGTTCATCAGTCGCCTGTGCGAAAAATATAGTCTTTATTATAAAAAATTGAGTTGGGCAAGCGACTGTCGAAGGAATGACAGTCATCTGTCCTGGTCCAAAAAATGCATAGAGAGGTTAAAATCCAGAGGATTGAGACAACTCATCCTAGGACCTATACTCTAACAAAACTCAAATCAAGAAATCAATATCAAAATATTATAGATTAAAATACAAATCACGTAAATTAATCCAAACAATCAAAATCATCAAAATCCCAAATATATCTCTTAAAACAAATATGTGACAAACATATTGTTTATCAAAACAAGAGAAGTAAAAATGATGCTATGAGTTCAAGCATGATATAACATGAAAGAATGAACTCATATAATTCAGATTCACCCATAATACCTAATTCTCCACGCAACCTCACAAATGAATCTTCTTTAAAAGGTTTAGTGAAGATGTCGGCGATTTGTTTTTGGGTTTCAATGTACTCTAAGAAGATGTCCTTCTTAGCTACATGATCATTAATAAAGTGTGTCTCACATCTATGTGTTTGGTATGGAAGTGATGTACCAGATTCTTGGAAAGAAAAATAGCACGTTGGTTATCAATCATGATAGGGCAAGTATCACAATTGACACCATAGTCTTTAAGTGTGTGTCTCATCCAAAGAACTTGTGCACATGCAAGACCCGCGGTGATATATTCTGCTTTAGTCATGGACAATGATACCAAGTTCTGTTTCTTGAAAAACCAAGAAACTTGGAAATTTCCTAGAAAATGGCAAGTGCAACTAGTACTCTTCCTATCAGATTTGCATCGGGCAAAGTCGGCATCACTATATAAGATTAACTCATATGTGCTAGACTTTGGGTAAAGTAACCCATAATCTAGTGAATGATTGAGGTAACGAAAGATTCGTTTAACCGTAATCAAGTGTGACTCTTTAGGTCTAGCTTGATATCTAGCACAAAGATATACTGAGAACATAATATCGGGCCTACTAGCGGTTAAGTAAAATAAGCTACCGATCATACCTCGATATAGACAAACCTCTACACATTTCCCATTCTCATCCTTGTGTAGATGGCTTGTCGTACTCATGGGAGTCCTTTTTCTTGAAGACGATTCCATCCCGAATCGCTTGATAAGCTCCCCGGTTTACTTTGTTTGATGTATGAAAGATACATTCTTCATTTGTCGAATTTGTAGTCCAAGAAAGTAGTTGAGCTCACCCATACGGCTCATTTCGAATTCATCCTTCATAGACTTGGAAAATTCTTGGCAAAGATTAAAGTGAGTAGAACCAAAGATTATATCGTCTACATAAACTTGAATTAATAGGATGTCATTTTCATAATCTTTAATGAAAAGAGTTGAATCAACTTCACCCATTTTAAAACTTAAATCCAAAAGAAAGGTTTTGAGTCGATCATACCAAGCTCTAGGAGCTTGTCTCAACCCATATAATGCTTTCTTGAGTTTGAAAACATGGTTTGGAAATTTTTCATGAATGAAACCGGGTGGTTGAGAAACATAAACCTCTTCATTAACAATACCATTTAAAAATGCACTTTTAACATCCATTTGAAATAACTTAAAATTTTTATGGTATGCAAAAGATAAAAGCAATCTAAGAGCTTCTAATCTAGTTACAGGGACAAATGATTCTTCGAAATCAATACCTTCCTCTTGCCGATAGCCTTGAGCTACTAACCTTACTTTATTCCTTGTGACGACCTTGTTCTCATCCGTCTTGTTCTTGAAAATCTACTTGGTCCCAATCACTTGGTGACCACTTGGAAGAGGAACGAGATCCCAAACTTCATTTCTGTCAAATTGCATGAGTTCTTCTTCCATTGCAACTATCCAAGAGCTATCTTCATATGCTTCTTGGTTGTTCTTTGGCTCAATGGTAGAAATGAATGCACAGTGAGAGAATTCATCAATTCTTGACCTCGTTCGTACACCCACACCAATATATCCAATAATTTGTCATGTGGATGATTACAAACGGTTGGATAAGCTTTGAGAATTTCTGCATCACTTGGAACATCTTCAACAATTTCATTAGTATTGTTAGCCTCAATAATAGAATCATTAATTTTAACATTACTAATGGAATCACGTAAAACATCTACACTATCAACAACAACATGAGGAATAACAAAATCTTCATAAACTGATACGTGTAGTGATTCCTCGCACGTTGAAGATGTTTTGTTGTATATCCGATAGGCTTTGCTACGTGTGGAATACCCAATAAAAATTCCTTCATCGGATCTTGGCTCAAATTTATCTAAGTTACCAAAAGTGTTCTTTATAAAGCATTTTGAACCAAAAAATCGAAAATATTTAACTTGAGGCTTTTTAATCATAAAATAACGGAAAATAAGTTTTGTTCGTTCGGGGTCTCACTAGGATCCTATAAGCACATAACATGTCGTGTGCATCGCCTCCGCCCAAAGTTGTAGTCCAAGATGACTATCATGGAGCATGGTATGGGCACACTCTATTAGGGTCATAATCTTTCTCTCTAAAACACTATTTTGTGGTGGTGCACGAGGAAAAGAAAATTGTGAGTAATCCCGTTGTCATCACAAAACTTGGTGATAGATTCATTCTCAAATTCTCCTCCATGTTCACTACGAATTGTGATAATGGTGGATCCTAAGAAATTTTGAATCCTCTTGGCAAATACAGTAAACTCTTCAAAAGCTTCATTCTTATTTGTTAAAAATGAAACCCAAGTAAATCTAGTAAATATAGAAGTCGTCATCGTCAACTAATCCATAATGAGCATTACCTAAAGAGGCGGTTCTAGTTGGCCCAAATAAATCTAGAAGAAGTAATTCTAGGGGCCTCTTAGAAGTTATGCCTTCTTTAAGTTTGAAAGATGGCTTACTTAGTTTACCTCTTTGACAAGAATCACAAAAGTTTCTCTTACTAAAAACAATTTTCGGAAAACCTTTTACTAGATCATGCTTAGCTAACTTATATAAGTGCTTAAAATGAACATGACCAAATCAGCGATGCCACAATAGTTGTTCATTTGTATTAGCAACTAAGCAATGTTATATGGTGGTAGGCAAGCTTAACTAATAAATGTTTTTATGCCTAATATCGGTAAATAGAATATAAGAATCAATAGCTACAATTTTACACATACCCTCTCAAAAGTTAACCTTGTATCCCTTGTCACAAAGTTGACTAATGGAGATAAGGTTATAACATAAACCACTAACTAAATAGACATTTTTAATGAGTGGGTTGGAAGGATTACCGACTTTGCCTACTCCAACACTGGTTCCCTTTTGATTACCTCCAAAAGTGACATTTGAACCATCCTTGATGCTAATCACTTCAGAGAGTAATGTGGGATCTCCCGTTATGTGTTTAGAGCAACTACTATCGAGTGTACATCCTTTCCTTTTGAGCCAATACGACTTTTATTGTCTCTTTCTTTTTCTTGGGTACCTACATAATATACCATAAGCTCATGGTACCCAAGCTTTGTTGGGTCTAAGGGGATTAGCCATTTGGAAGATAAGTCCAAGTGGACTTTCGCTTCCCAACATTACCACTATTTATTACATCATTAAAATAGGAGTCAACATAAGCATTCCTATCAATTATGCTAATGTTCTTAGGAACCCAAATTGTGTATGTTTTGGGTGTCCTTTTCCTAGTTGCATGCACATTCGATTGAGTTCTATATGGTGCGTGCTTCCTTGGAGCATGAGCTCTAGTATATAAAGATGGCGGTGGATAAGCATTAGACATGTATGGGTTGTATGCAAACTTAGGAGCATGCATGTTATATGCAACATATGTATTATGCATAACATGAGGTGTATGAGCATACATGGAAGAATGATGTGTATGAGCATATGAACGTGTAGGGGCACGTGCATGAGTATTTCTCATGTATGGGTTTACACGTGCCGTGGGTGTGGAGCATAAAAAGTGTCATTAGTGTCCACATGTGAAGTAGGAGATTTACTATATGAATGAGAGTTGGTGTACATATAAGCATGACCTCTCTTTTGGTTTCCACCCTTAGTGGGTTTCTTACCAAAAGGAAGAGATTGTGATGCGGTGGCCTTCTTGGTAGGTTTGCTACCAGTAGTGTTTTTGACACCACTTGTGGATGCATTGGAGGATGGCCTCACAAAATCTATAGTTACACCATTAAAGGAGGTGCGAGATTTGAATGCATTTGCTTCCACATAACCAAGTCCAACACGATGTGTGGCCAGAATTTGGTTTGCAAGCAATTCATCCAACTACCCTTTCCCTTTGTTAAATCTCTTAACTTGGTAGGACATGAGCTCATATTTCTCCTTAAGAGAAGAAATATTGGTATCCAAGGTGGACACACATGTTTTGAGCTCGTGCACTTGGTTTTAAGAGAATCAATCTTAATACCCAATTGTGTTTTATGTGAAGCTAGATCAATACTGTCCTTAGGATAAGTTTGATCTAGTTGAGATTTGAGGGAATTCACCTTATTTCTCAAGATGTCATTTTGAGAAACCAAAGTAGCTTTCTCAAGTGTAAGTGTATTGACACGCCCAGAACTTACACCTAAAAGCCACCTGGCGGTGTCACGGTCGTCAGGCGTTGTATGGTTCCTAATTGTCTATTTCGGGCTCTATCCGCAAGAGGACGGTGTCAAATTATAGTATAAAAGATTGTCGAATCGTACAGAGACAGTGACAGTGTATTGGGTCTCAGAATATTTTTAAATCTCAGAAAGAATTAGCAGTCGGTTTGAAGATTGTTGGTTGATGTTGTTGGTTCAATATAAGGAAACTATGGCCTTAGGGATCACCGCTAGGACCGTCAGAGGTCGATGTTATGCTTGGGTTCCTACGTTGCATTAGTTTATGGAGTTGGTCTCTCAGCTCGTACCACTCTCGTGGATTAGAGCTTCGAGGTACTTTGGTGACTCTCATTGACGCAATGGCGGTAGCCGTCAATTTAGTGATATAGTTCGTCGGTGGATCCCCTCAAGGCACAAGCCGGGCATGGTCACGAGCCTTGGTTGGATCCACTAACTCCCTAATTAAATCCTTAGGATAATCTTTAAGCTAATAAATTCAACAGACCGTGGGCATGATCTCAGTACGAGTTCTCCTAGAGATTCGGCTGGATCAACCAAAGTACTCCCCTTTTATACCAATGCACCATAAAATCCCGGCTTTATATATTTTTCCTAAGTTCCTAGGGCTAACCCATTAGCCCTAGATATGACTACTCAGACATAGTAGATAAGACAAAGAGAGATGCAATTTTTGGATAGGAATTCATAATTGCCAATACAAAAAGTAAGAAAGTTAAGATTTTTACGTACCAAAAGCAAGTAGCACAATAGACAACAATAAGAAAGTCACGCTCCAAAGATTCCATGCAATAACAAGCAATAAAAATGTCTTCTTTACTTCATCGGCACAATATCTCCAAAAGATAGATCTAAAACTCTCAATAAAATTAAAACAAAAACAAAAACTTAATGTCACGACCCGCTTCCCTAAAATGGAGGAGAGACGTGAAAAGGTCCGCACGAGAGTGGAGCTGTGAAGCCCCAAACCCGATAAGCGTAAATAAAACATAAGCAGGTCCCTGTAACCACAACGGAACAACAATAATAATACAAGGAGAGACTGAAATAAAACTTCACATCTCAAATATTGTCCAACATGAAAATAAGTTCAACATCCAGAAAAGCCACCAGGCTAAAAGAAAAGAGTCTAAAGGCCCAGAACAAGGCCAACAAAAGCAACGACATAACAAGGTATAGGTGCCACGCACCGATAACAAAATAACTGTCTAACAAAAGTAAAGCACAACGAAGACACTAGGACTGGTCCCCAGTGTCCACGTACTCCCCGTCAAACGCGGGCTCGGGCTCGGCGTCAGCAAACACCTCGTCCTCAACAAGGTACTCAGGCTCAGGATCTAACATGTGTCACCCAAAAGAGTAAATGGGCACATGTCAGCAAGTCTAAAAGACTTGGGCAAGGAAACTGAAAGTAAGGCGACTAGCAACCTAGCAGCTTAGTATGCATGACATGGCAGTTATAACATGAGTGCACAATTTAAAACAAGGCAAGACAATTTGTACATGAGAGCAATCATCGGGACAAGACAAAACAAGAGTAGCCACGCTACTAACATTCTCAATCAATTTACTATTCACGTTGTTTTGTAGATGTTTACGCCTTACAGCTGAATGGGTTCACATTCGCTGATTGGCCGCTTAACAACTACCCCACCCCAAAGAATTTACGCCTTACAACTGCAGTTGCTGATCAGGCAGACTCCCAGTTGAATGGTCGCTTAACTCTTACCCCCAATACCCACACGTAATGGAGCCTAGGTCCCCGCACAATGAACTCAGCTAGTGAGCCTGGGGTTGCCCGCACAATGAGCTCGCATTCTTAAACATTTGGCGTAGGAGCACCTAGCCGGAAACAAGCAATTCGGGCGTTGGCTATCAACCAACACATGGCCAGCTTCTGGAACACGAGCCAGGAACACAAGCATTCGTAGCAAAGCTACGCAATCACAGAAACACTTGAAGAATGCAATGACATGACAATTAAATTGCGTACCGTTAATGGAAAGTAAACATGACATGGAAATTGTGCTACATGCTAAATGTCGGAACTAGCTTCGTTGTCAAGCTAGTTCCCCAATTTGCGCCTAAGCGAGTATCATTTCGTCGCCTAGTCTCTTTTACGCATACAACAAGCAAATGGCCTAAAGCATGGCCTAAACCCTAAGTGGCAAGTTTCACTTGCCTAGCACCGGGGATGACGACCACTTCGTCACACGGATGCCAATCTACGGGGAAATCGCTGTTATGGGGGAACAAACACCAAACAACATGAAATTTATTAGGGTTTCATAAAAATATAAATAAGTTATAAAAACAACGGTAGATCGATTTCTTACCGAGAGGAGGCGGAAGAAACACTCCGGGGAACCCTAGGATCAGATCTGGAAAAGATTGGGGAAGTTTGGGGAAACTAGGGTTTTGGGGGATTTGGGGATTTTGATGGATTTGGTGAGATTTTGGGGAAGATGAGAGGTAGATAGAGTGGATGGATGGTTTGGATGATGATTCTAGGGCTTGGAATGAAGGATTGAAGCTTGGAGGAAGATGAGGGCTCAAGGGGGAAGATTTTAGGGTTTTGGGTCGTGTTGGAGGAAGAAGAAACGTTTGGGAGGGGTATAAATAGGTTGGGCTGGCGGCTGCCCAGAAATTAGGGTTTCAACACTGGTTAGTCGGTCAAAGAACAACCACTGACTGACTAGTTTGGCAACTAGTCGGTCGGTCGACCAACGTAGACCGACTAAGTGCAAACAGTAACTCCTGAACGAAAATAGGATTTAGAGTTAGTCGGTCCATGAACAAATACTGACCGACTAGTTTAGCATCTAGTCGGTCGATGAATGTTCTTAGACCGACTAAGAGTAAACAGTAACTCCTGAGAAATTTAGAAAGCTAACTAGTCGGTCCAAGAAGGATTGCCGACCGACTGGATCGTCATCTAGTCGGTCGGTGCCCCTTCTTATACCGGCTAATGAGCACCAAAAGTTTCGATACGGAGCGCGGGGCCCCGGGATCGATTCCTAAGACTCCTAGGCTTGATCTAATAGTAAGATACGACCGTTATGAAGCCCGTCACGAATGACATACTTCGAAATCGACGATCCTAAGGAAGAAACGAGAAAATACGACGAATCGATCGAAAATGAAAGCTACGGAGACGAAAACCACGCATGAGGAGAAAATCCACCAAAACATATATTTTAATATAGATAATCCAATCGCACGAAAACCAGTCGTTACATCCTACCCACCTTAGAATAAAGTCCGTCCTCGGACTTTCTAACTATAGCTATATCTAGTCACCCTAGTAATCACCCTCAATCAATATCACATCACAATTTCAACCAAGTACATTTATTTCAAGTGCTTATATATATACTCTAGGTGGTCAATTATTAACACCACGGAAGTAAATACATTTTCACGCACCTAGTACCCTTATACTTATCACAATCAAACAACTCCATTCACGTATTCAAATCATTCATATAGGCAAGTTTATTCCATATAGCTACAAAACACTTATTACACACTATGTGATAATAACCAAGTCTCTTACTTATTTAAAAATAATTTCACACTAGAAAATACCATCGGAAACTACGCGTATGAGTAACTATCTATGGACATGACAATAAGAATACTCTAATCCCTATACCTCCTAGTATACGCCAAAACAACCAACATGCGAAATCACACCATACAATTGTTAAAACAAGTTCACTATATCTAACATACATTCATCATCGTTATGATTCCACCATTTATAATCATTCAAATACATGCACACATTTCACCGTATTACCACTTCATATATATATAGTCCTATAGCTATAATTACGACACACCATACATACCATAGTCACCAATTTCTATAACTATCACATACTTACCCGTGCATGGTGCACACCCACACACGCTAATATTTCATTCATGTATTTACCAATCACACCACTATATGCTTAGCACATCTACGCACCTAGTTTAGCTAGCGCACATATACTTACGCAACCAAGTCCTTAGTGAAAACTATACCACAAGACCAACTCACTTAACTATATATTGGTATGGCCACCCACAATTGTGTGCGTAACACAACCGGTACAAACAATCTTAACATTATACATACGTCATCCATCACTATACACCAACCACATACAATACACCAATGTACATAGAGCGTACCCACTCAAGCTTGAGTGAGACTCAAAATCATGGCAGAATAATTCCATACACATAACATAGCATCCATACATATGCCAAAACTAGCTAATGCATACACGTCTACCAACATAACTACATACATATCTAAATGTCAACACCCTTAATATCTAATCAGGTAATATCACATATTTCAATCACTTCATATACCATGATATTATTACAAACATCAGCACACCTATAATCAAAATACTCTCCCTAATGAAAGCATTTACCTATAGTCACAGCCAAGCATCGTATATATTCATTCCATATCCATCCACCTATAATTGGTACATCAATACATTTACTTCATACATTAGTCAAGATATGCAATAGCCGTGTATACCTCACGGTATACACGCATACGACAGCCACGATAGCAGGCAATACCAATCAAAATTATATTTCTACTACCATATATACATATCACCTATATACTCACGCAGCAATTACATAACTACTCACGTCTACGCACAATTCGTAATTACGTACGAGCACACACTCACACGTACAACACATAGGTCACATAATAGGCCTACCCACCTTAACTATACGTACACCCATTATTATCACACCCAGCATACATATAGTTTCACCAATCATATTATTTCAACCATCATAAGTATCTCTAACTATGTACACCCTATTCAGACATTCCAATACAGAATCTTATATACATAGACGCCCCTAGAGTGGCATAGCTATCCTCGCACATATCCACAAATATTAACACACTTACAATTTCATAACATCACGAATAACTCTGAGTATGTATATATCACACAATAGACAACATCACCAAAAACACTAGAAGTATAAAACGGTCATATTTTGAAAAGTTGGGGTTCCCCTTCGTATAAAGGATATTTGAGGATCGATAAAACCACTTGTTCGAAATAAATTTGAGTTGAATGCTCATAACAAGAGGAAACGATTTATTGACTTAACGGAAATCATTATAAAGGGAAGTAAAGCGTTCATACGCACATTAGGGACGTAGTTTTTAGAAAATATTATACGGCAGTGATTTAACAATGTTGGCAAAAGTCTTGAACGAAATTTAATTAACGAAAGAATTCTAAATTCATGCCAAATACTTTCAAAATCTTTAAGCCAGGAAAGCTCAAATAATCAATATTGAAACCACCTTTTAGTGCAACCGGGATTTGCCAAAAGAAACCGTTTTACACAAAGCTCTTAACATACGGGCTAATGAGCCTAATGCGGATATAAAATAATTGAAATCCCATCTAGGTTAGAAATTCTTCTAAGGGCATGTATGGTGAACGGAAAGATAACTCGAGCTATTAGTAGTATTATCAAAACTTGTAGTGAAACTTTAAAAATCAAATTTATGGTGGGTCTATATCAGAAAAGGTTATGAAATAATGATTTTGACAAAAATCAGTAATGGGGAAACGAGGGGCATAACGGTCGTAGTTCCAATATATAAAAATTAGATTAAGTTCTACTTTAGAAATCATTTTTGGAAATATGTATGACGAATGGAAAGATAATAACATCTTAGTGGTATGGAAGTAAGTGGGGGAAATATATACATATATAGAACTATTAAATTGGTAATAAGCTTTAGAACCGAATTTTGGAGGTCTAAATCAGGAAGGGTTTCGAAAAGTAATTTTACAAAAATCTGATCTAGGGAAAAGTTGAGCATAAAGTCGACTCGCTGGAAGCTGAAGTCCCATGTGACTTGGAAAGGTATGTAAGAAGCAAACATGATGCGGTATTCGAATAAGTTTTAATGGCATAAGGAAAGAAATTTATAATTCAGGTTAGGAAAAACAAAAGTATGGTTCGGAAGAAAATTGGTATATGAAAAGAGGCAAGTCATTTATATTGATATGAAAATATAGGCTGAAGAATATTATAACCCACTAATAAAAATCTCGACAAAAGTTTCAATGTTCGGAAAAGAACAAATAAATTTAAGTCGCGAAAGAGTACGTAACCTAATATATATATTAAAAGTTCACGAACAAATTCAAACTTAGTGAAAGAGGAACATCGAAAATACTTTTAGGGGAAACAAGGATTTGCCACAAGAATAGGTTGGTAAAAAGACTTTAAGTACGGGTACAACAAACTTGTAATTAGTATATATTCGTAAGTTAATTGGAGTTCTATTTATCTTGGAAGATATTCTAAAGTAATCAAAATAGTAGTAAGGCTCTTAAAACCAAAATACGAGAGATATCGGTTAGCAGAAGCTACGAGATTAAAATTTCAACCAATAGACTTCAAAATCTACGAAGAGATTTTATCTCGATCGAATAGAAAGGAATTTAAATATTTAAGAAAGAAAGGGGCCATCAAGAATTGCTTCTACACGAAGCATCAGGATGCAATGCACATTGACGCACCAGAGTCAAGAGGACTCGTGCCAGAAACGTGCAAACCCAAATCACACTCAACAACCAACCCAGCAATCAAACTCCATTCTAGCAAACATAACATATCCAAGCAACCAAACATATTCTAACAAACAGGACTGTCAAAAGGAAGAAAGCAACCAGACTGAGGGTTACCTGCAATAACCCCATCCATAGTCTCAGCCTCAACCACGGCCATCGGGGAAGCCTGCCTCCTCAGCGGAAAAGCCTGCCGAAAAGCCTGCCTCTGTGGAACAAGGGCTGCCCCACGTCCAGCAGGAACCGGCGCTCGTTGCTGCAACGGCTGTGCTGCAACAGGCGCCCTCCGCAGCGGACCCGCATGCCGACAATCCTTCGTGACATGGGAAGCATCCCCACAAACCAGACACTGGCCCAAAAACTTCCGACACCGTTCCTTCTTATGACCAATCTTGCCACAATGATGGCACACCTTCCGACTCGGCCCAGCTTCCGGTGCTTGCTGCTGCGGAACTCCATCCACCGCCTTCCGCAGCCGATTTGCATGCCGACAATCCTTCGCCGAATGAGTAGCACCACCACAAACCAAACACTGACCTAGAAAGCTTCTGCACGACCCCTTGAGGTGCCCGATCTTGCCGCAGAAATAGCAAGCCTTCAGAGCAGATCTACCACCAGCGCGGGTCTGACGTCTTCTAGCCATCTAGCGCCAGAGAAACGGGCCAAAATTAGACTCAGAGCTTAATGACTCGGATGTCGGACTTAGTTTATTGGACATTCTAATATTATTATCGCTATTCCCAAAATCGCAGTTACAGAAGGACCTGCATGGGCCACCACTAAAACCTGTCACGACCCGCTTCCCTAAAATGGAGGCAAGACGTGAAAAGGTCCGCACGAGAGTGGAGCTGTGAAGCCCCAAACCCGATAAGCGTAAATAAAACATAAGCAAGTCCATGTAACCACAACGGAACAACAATAATAATACAAGGAGAGACTGAAATAAAACTTCACATCTCAAATATTGTCCAACATGAAAATAAGTTCAACATCCAGAAAAGCCACCAGGCTAAAAGAAAAGAGTCTAAAGGCCCAGAACAAGGCCAACAAAAGCAACGACATAACAAGGTATAGGTGCCACGCACCGATAACAAAATAACTGTCTAACAAAAGTAAAGCACAACGAAGACACTAGGACTGGTCCCCAGTGTCCACGTACTCCCCGTCAAACGCGGGCTCGGGCTCGGCGTCAGCAAACACCTCGTCCTCAACAAGGTACTCAGGCTCAGGATCTAACATGTGTCACCCAAAAGAGTAAAGGGGCACATGTCAGCAAGTCTAAAAGACTTGGGCAAGGAAACTGAAAGTAAGGCGACTAGCAACCTAGCAGCTTAGTATGCATGACATGGCAGTTATAACATGAGTGCACAATTTAAAACAAGGCAAGACAATTTGTACATGAGAGCAATCATCGGGACAAGACAAAACAAGAGTAGCCACGCTACTAACATTCTCAATCAATTTACTATTCACGTTGTTTTGTAGATGTTTACGCCTTACAGCTGAATGGGTTCACATTCGCTGATTGTCCGCTTAACAACTACCCCACCCCAAAGAATTTACGCCTTACAACTGCAGTTGCTGATCAGGCAGACTCCCAGTTGAATGGTCGCTTAACTCTTACCCCCAATACCCACACGTAATGGAGCCTAGGTCCCCGCACAATGAACTCAGCTAGTGAGCCTGGGGTTGCCCGCACAATGAGCTCGCATTCTTAAACATTTGGCGTAGGAGCACCTAGCCGGAAACAAGCAATTCGGGCGTTGGCTATCAACCAACACATGGCCAGCTTCTGGAACACGAGCCAGGAACACAAGCATTCGTAGCAAAGCTACGCAATCACAGAAACACTTGAAGAATGCAATGACATGACAATTAAATTGCGTACCGTTAATGGAAAGTAAACATGACATGGAAATTGTGCTACATGCTAAATGTCGGAACTAGCTTCGTTGTCAAGCTAGTTCCCCAATTTGCGCCTAAGCGAGTATCATTTCGTCGCCTAGTCTCTTTTACGCATACAACAAGCAAATGGCCTAAAGCATGGCCTAAACCCTAAGTGGCAAGTTTCACTTGCCTAGCACCGGGGATGACGACCACTTCGTCACACGGATGCCAATCTACGGGGAAATCGCTGTTATGGGGGAACAAACACCAAACAACATGAAATTTATTAGGGTTTCATAAAAATATAAATAAGTTATAAAAACAACGGTAGATCGATTTCTTACCGAGAGGAGGCGGAAGAAACACTCCGGGGAACCCTAGGATCAGATCTGGAAAAGATTGGGGAAGTTTGGGGAAACTAGGGTTTTGGGGGATTTGGGGATTTTGATGGATTTGGTGAGATTTTGGGGAAGATGAGAGGTAGATAGAGTGGATGGATGGTTTGGATGATGATTCTAGGGCTTGGAATGAAGGATTGAAGCTTGGAGGAAGATGAGGGCTCAAGGGGGAAGATTTTAGGGTTTTGGGTCGTGTTGGAGGAAGAAGAAACGTTTGGGAGGGGTATAAATAGGTTGGGCTGGCGGCTGCCCAGAAATTAGGGTTTCAGCACTGGTTAGTCGGTCAAAGAACAACCACTGACCGACTAGTTTGGCAACTAGTCGGTCGGTCGACCAACGTAGACCGACTAAGTGCAAACAGTAACTCCTGAACGAAAATAGGATTTAGAGTTAGTCGGTCCATGAACAAATACTGACCGACTAGTTTAGCATCTAGTCGGTCGATGAATGTTCTTAGACCGACTAAGAGTAAACAGTAACTCCTGAGAAATTTAGAAAGCTAACTAGTCGGTCCAAGAAGGATTGCCGACCGACTGGATCATCATCTAGTCGGTCGGTGCCCCTTCTTATACCGGCTAATGAGCACCAAAAGTTCCGATACGGAGCGCGGGGCCCCGGGATCGATTCCTAAGACTCCTAGGCTTGATCTAATAGTAAGATACGACCGTTATAAAGCCCGTCACGAATGACATACTTCGAAATCGACGATCCTAAGGAAGAAACGAGAAAATACGACCAATCGATCGAAAATGAAAGCTACGGAGACGAAAACCACGCATGAGGAGAAAATCCACCAAAACATATATTTTAATATAGATAATCCAATCGCACGAAAACCAGTCGTTACACTTAACCTAAAACTCCACGTATGGAAAAAGTCTGGAAAAACGTCTTAAATACATAGGGGATGGACCCCACCAAAAAAAACTCAAAATCTGGCTGTTTGGGGCCTTCTTGTCGCTGGCCGTGTCGGTTGCTCAACCGAGTAGGCGTCTGCTCGGTCGAGCAGACACCTTGGCGTGGACCTTGCTACTGCACTGCTTGGAACGGGCATGGGCTACTCGGTCGAGTAGCCCACCTGCTCGATCGAGTCGTCAATGGATCTGAGCTTCTCCTTAAATTTTCGTTCTGTCTGCTCGGGTCGAGTAGGTCCTGCTCGGTCGAGTCGTTAGGAAGTCTGGATTCTTCGTCTAAAACCTCGCTCTGCCAGATCTGGTCGAGTAGGTCCTGCTCGGTCAAGTCGGATATCTGATGGATGAAGATTGAAGTTGGGTTGACTCGGGCCGAGTCACCTCTCTGCTCGATTGAGTGGCTCATGCACATCTACTGGCTGAATCTGTGTGTCAGCTCGACCAAGAAGCAGATTGCTGCTCGGGCCGAGTCGCCTGGGAAAGTGGATTGGGCCTTGGCTGTTGCTCCTTTCTCTCGCTCGCTCCTCCTCCTCTCCTCCTACCTGCTTCCAAATCTCGGCAAACTCCTGCGAAGCCTTGCCTATGATGTCATGGACGTGCTGGATGCGTCAGCATTCCAAATCAGCTTCAAATCGCTCCAAAATCCCTGCAAGTACAAAAAGCTATATGAGACTCGAATATGGTGTTAGAAGCGCGTATATGTATGAAAATAAGGGATTTGGATGCGAATAGAACATGGAATGAGATGAAATGATGCTATAAAAAGATGAAAAATATGGACACATCAAAATCCCCCAAGCTTACCTCTTACTCGTCCTCGAGGAAGACGAATACTAGGCTCGTCGGGCGATAAAAATAATAAAGAAAAATGGAAGAGATAGGAGATGGAGGGGATCTCTAGAATATTTAGTCAGATCTCAAGACCAAACAACATATTATGATACTTGGAATAATAAACCACATGCTAAAAGCAATTTCAAGTCTTAGCGAATCATATGGCTTGCAAGCATTAAAGACAAAGATAGAGATCTCCTAACATCATGTCGTCAACTCATATCAACATCGTGCAATTCGTAGAGTCTAGTATAAAAAGAGTTGGCAACGCACTTTTCAATCAAGAGATATAAATGAAGCATAAAAAGATCACACAAGGCATGCAAATAGAGAATAGAAAGCGTATCATGGCATTCAAATATTCATTTCGAATTGTGAAAAATCTCCAAAGCTAAAATATTTCGTAAAGTTTAAGCATTATCAAATATCCCATTCAGTGCACAGTCTCCACTTTAATGTCATACTCACTCGTATAATCAAATGGGATCACTCCACCCCCCAAGCTTAGCTTGAGGCATCGCATCTAAGAACGGGATATTGAAATTTTGCTTTTCCCAAGTAATTTTGTAGCTTCTAATACTAAGATACAGAGAGATATTCTTTTCTTTTCTTTTTATTTTTCTTTCTTCGTTTTCTTCTTCTTTTTAAATGGGATAGCAAAGGTTATACAACTGATTTTTGCCTCCTTTTTGGTATTCTTGGATTTTTGGAAGCTAACTTTTTCTTTTAGGATTTTTGGGAGATAGATGCGGTATAAGTAGCTGTGGTGGTGAAACCAAATGACAGGTAGAGAATTTATAAGATATGTGGAGAAGGAATATAATATCGCTCGGTTCACTCATAAGACGTGCACAACAGTTCAATAAGATAATACCCTAACTAAACTCATGGATATCATGGATATTCTCATTCATTTCATTAAATACTGAAGTCATGCAGTAAAAGTACAATCATATCAGGCATGCAATCAAAAGTGGATAAGATGAAAAGCAGGTGTTTCAAATATTCTAATGATGCGTGAATCTTGGTGCATTACCCAAAAAAGAACATACTAGATACTACTGCATACATTCAGTTTTAATTTATACCAGGTATTCATTTAGAAAGATCATCAACAGAATATGCAAGCATATAATATCAAGACTGAAATACTCTGTATAGCACGTCAAACGAGATAAGTATCGTAATAATTCTAGCAAAAGTGAAGATAAGGAGGAGAAAGAAGGAAAAATGAAAACAAGCATGCAAGCATGGCAAAGAGTGGAAAACATGATGCTAAATGTGAAAAAAATAAAGATGGAAAAATGGGTGGAAAATGAAAATAAAGAGGTGTAACATGAAAGAAAATAAAAAAAAAGAAAATAAAAATAAAATCGATAGCGCTCATCCCCCCAAGTAAACACAGCAGTGTCCTCACTGCTGAGAACACGCTGGCAAGTTGGAAATGAGGATAGGGTGGGTGGGTGGATAAGGAAATGAAAAATAAAAATGGAAAAAGATGAAAATGTGCATGTGAAAATGGAAAAGAGAATGATGCTTATGCATGGCCTAATGCAAAAGATGCAAAAATATCTACAAGCATGCAGATGATGATATGACGTACTATGCTGATGGAGATAACTACAAGTGCAAGAGATGATATGTATAGATGCAAAATGATATGTAAATACATATGATATGCAAAAAGTGTCATCCCCAAGCTGTGCGGAAGCAGGGCCCTGAACAGACAGATGGTTGTTGGATCTCTTGGCACACCAAATACACTAGATGGGGGGGTGAATAGTGTAAATCACGACGATATTGCAAAATTAAAATTTAATAAAAAATTGCAATAAGACTGCAGAAAATAAAAGATCACAATCCAGAATAATTCAAACGCAAACATAGAAATTTTTATCCTGGTTCAGATCCTTGTGATCCTACATCCAGTCATCTACCCCGTATAGATTTGAATCCACTAAAACACTTGCTCCCCGTAAGTAATCAACATACAAAGATGCCAACACTCCCCGTGTTGCAAACTTGTACAATCTCTTCAACAAGAGATTCACCAAATAAAGTAAAGAAAGAGTATGAAACAATCACATATAGCCTTGATAATTGATGGGACTATTGCGCAAGGAAGGTGATTGAATCTCCAAGGTTTTGGATGGAATTTGTAGTAGAACGAACTTGAAGATTGGACTTTCTATGGAGGAAAAATTTCTACAGAGGTTCCTCTAAGAAAATCTGAAAATCACTAACTTTCTATAGAGAGAAAGTGAACTTAAGAAAAGAGAGAGAAAGTGAATTTTCGTGTGTTTTAGTCAGGGGTCTGGGGGTTTATTAATAGTCCAAAAAGGTAGTTTTGAACGTTGGACAACTGCTTAAATTTTCAAAAAATTCTGGGAAAGTTTTTCTATTAGTCGACTAATATGGGTGCCTGGTCGACTAATTAGAACTGCTGACTAGGATTCTGGCTGTTGAGGTGTCTTTTCAGAAAATAACTTCCACAAACGGAAAGAAACTTCTTTAAACGGATATAAACTGTCAGAAACTAGCCGTTTATGGCAGTTCTAACTTCCAGAAATAAAATTTATTATTTAAATGATAAATCATTTAAATAACTGTTTTGAAAATGGACTGGTAAACTAACAGAGTTTGTTGGTCGACTAAAAATTTGAAATTTTAGGAATTTGTCAGAAAATGATCCTAGAAACTTAAAAATAGGTCTGACGAAATTTTAGGCCAGAAATATTTTAATATTAAAATTGGTCGACTAGTATCAGGGGTTGGTCGACTAATTGGATTTTTGAGGATGAATCCTAAATGACTAAGAGAGATTATCATCAAGGCTTTTACATTCTAAGTAGCTGCAAGAGAAAAATAAAGATTACATCTCATTTACAAGATACAAAAATATCATCGCTAAGCTTCGTCTTGTAGTAAATGCTTCTTGCAATATATAGACTTGATGATTGTCTTAGTTGATTTGTGCTATAACATCTGCATAGATAGAGTTAGTATACTGATAATATGTTTGTATCATCAAAACCACATGAGGAGTTGTGAGTTTCCAACATTCTCCCCCTTTTTGATGATTTTACAAACATTGAATATAATAATATAAAAATGATGTTATTGCAAAAGAAAATGTTAGTCCTACTAAAAAGGAAAAGAAATGAAACTTGCAATTTGTATAACCATATATGATGTTTATTAGAACATGAATATTAACATGCTTATGTATATTTCATATGTAGCATGAATATTAAATCACCCCCTAAATATAAAATCTCCCCCTGAATATAAAATCTCCCCCTGAATATTAGCTATTAATTCTTCCCCTTGGAAATTATCAAAAATGGGGAAATCTTTAATTGTAATTGATTAGTCGACTAATAATAAAGGCTGGTCGACTAACTGCAGAAAAATTTCAAAAAAAGAAAAAAAAACAGAAAACAGAGGAGACATTATTTGAGACAAATTGAAATACATTGATAAAGTACAACAATACATGATTGGATGCATACATGTCAGAAGACAAGATACAAACTAAAGCAAATTACAACATAAAGCAAAATACATTCAAATAACTTAAATAAACCAACATCAAGGATAACTAGTCGACTAGCTGATTGTGCCGGTCGACCAGAAGCTGAAACGTTCAAGGTCAAATATGGAGGAGGAGGCCTAGGGGCGCGGTGCGACGTGAAAGGAGAGTAAGGAGACCATTGTTCCAAAGGCTAAGAATTTGTGCTTGAGTGTCTTGCACATTTCCAAAGCCCATGTTCATGTCGGTATTAATCCCCTCAAGGCGAGTCTCAAAACCACTAAGATGCTCTTGAACACCGGTAAAACCAGTTTGGACATTTTCCCGAAGTTGATCAATTTGATTTTGTAGTGTTGGTCGGGAAGGAGGACGGTGACTTTGTGCGTAAGGGTAGATGGTAACTTTGCGACGACGGGAAGGACATTCAACTTGGGGTTGTTGTTCTTGAGGTTCTTCTTCTTCATCTTTGGCCATTGGAGGAGGAGCGGGTAGTTCCATGCGATTGATGACGGAACGAACAAATTTTTGAGGATTAATGATGAAGTATTCACCATCAAGAAAGAGTCCAAAGTGGTGAAAAATACGAGTGAGGAGACATGGAAGGAAAATGTGAGTGGTAATTGGCTTGAGCAAGACATGCATGATAGTGAGAGACCAATCAACCTTAATCCCCACCCCCCATTATAGCATAAAGAGCCCGGCTACGGGTGTCATTAACATAATTAAGAGAACCTACCTTGGGAATCAAATTGTAAGAGATTATTTGAGGAGAAGGCGTGGAATGGGTTGCAAATTAATTGCGTACATGCCAATCCGAAAATCGGAACTAAGTTGAGTGAGGATTTCGGGATTATCCATAGGAATTGAGGCGGGATATTGGGAACAACGACGGATATGAAGACTTTGAGCAAGAGTATCATAAGTAAGATGAATTGGAATTACTTTAACAATGGTGTCAAGGAACACCGGTCCACCTTTCTCTACTGAAACCATATTGATTAAAATTCTTTGACAAGAATGGGATAGTAATGGATTGATTCATTCCAAATGGTGAAGAGAGAAACGGTGTCGAGGAAATGAAAGAGATTATAGATGAGGATGACCGGATCCGAAAAATTTATAGTTTGTTCCAGGAAGAATGAAGCTTTTTCAACGGTGGCGGCTGGATTTGGGCGACGAGGATGGCGAGGATTCGAAGAGGATGCCATCAAAGAGGGATGACTTGCTCCTACAGAGAATTTGTGTAATCTCTCTAGAAATATAGAGGATTTTCGGTTATATGATGCCTTGGGTTTTCTCATGGTGTTGAAGAAAGACCTATGGTGTTTAAATAGAAGATTTGAGCGGGAAATTTGAATTTTGAATCAAGAAACCAAATCAAATAACTCCCTGATAACTCCTAAGACGTTTTGGGAACTTCTGAAATGTTTTTGGGAGGGAAACCTAGCAAGAAATCGCGCAAAAAAAACGTTCAGAAACTGCTGTTCTTCGGCTGTTTACAGTGATTAGTCGACTAGGAGTAGGTACTGGTCGACTAGTCGGGTAAAAAAATGTGCGGTTAGGGCATTGACCGAAATAATTCAAATAAATTATTAATTAAGTTTCGGTCAAAAAGAGAGGACTGATGGGTTGTTGCCTTGGGAAAGTAATTTGTGTAAGAGGGTTTGACCATGTGTAAGTACTTTTTGTACTTAAAGTATAAAAGAGTGTAAGGGAGAGGTCTTGTCCTTAGTACTTGAAAATTACTTTGTGAGAGGGAAATTAACCATTCAAAATTTTGAATGAGGGAGACCGGTTTTGACATAATATAAAATAATTTGATGCTAAATATATTTTTATTAATATAATAAGTGATTCTGGATAGTTAGTCGACTAGTATCCAGTATTGGTCGACTAATTAAAAAAATGAATAATAAAAATCCAGAAAAATCATAAAATGATACTAACTTAATATATTATTATAATATATGATTAAGATGTTGGTTCACTAATAATGCCAAGTTCTCTTCTAAGCTTTAGAAAGGTTTCTTCCTTAAGACGTTTAGAAAGGATATCGACTATTTGATTTTTAGTATCTATATACTTAAGAATACTGTCACCTTTTTGGACATGATCATCCAAGAAGTGATGACGTATATTGATGTGGCCATATTTTCTATCTTTTCATAGCATCATTTCATTGCATTTCATGCCATATCCGCATCCAAATCCCACATTTTTCTATGATACTGCAATTCTAACGCCATATTCGATTTTCGTAGAGTTTTGTGGATTTTTAGGGATTTTGGAGCGATTCGGGACCACTTTTGGATATGGACACATCCAGTATGCCCGTGAGCCCGTTAGCAACACTCTACAGGAGTTCGTCGAGTTTTGGAAGCCTATGGGAGGAGTGGTGGAGATTGCTAGGAGTAGAGGAGAAGCTGCAAGAAGATTTGGATTTTTCCCAGGCGACTCGACCGAGCAGAGTAGGCTGCTCAATCGAGCTGATACACGAGACGCATCTGATACACATCCTGCTCGATTGAGTAGTGTGGTGCTCGGTCGAGGAACTTCTATTTTTCGAAGGCCAACCATCAATATCCTGCTCGACCGAGCAAGACTTATGCAACCGAGTCAGCTAGTGACTCGACCGAGCAATGCTTACTCGGGCCAAGCAGACAAAATGACATTTTTTGAAGGAGCCTGATCCACTGACAAACGCGACCAAGCAAGAGGGCTGCTCGATCGAGCAGCCTGACCGAGCAAGCTTCTGCTCGACCGAGTCACTGACTCGGTCGACGACAATGCAGGCTAATTTCAGAATTATTTTGGTGGGCCCCAGACTGATGCACGAGCGAGAGTAAAGAGCGGATCTGAGCGACGAAAATGGGGGGCTAATTCTTTGTATGTTTTTGAATTAGGTTTGAGAGGGAGAGGGTATTGAAAAAGAATTGTAGATCTAAGCCTAGTTTTCTTGGATATTTGGATTAATTTTTGGGAGAAAATTTACGTGCTATTATTCCTGCGTCCTGGAATCTGTTGAATCCTTTTTGGATTATTATTAGCTACTGTTCTTTCTCGCCTTTGGTACGTAAGTTATTAATTTCTCATTTGATTCATTTGCTACAATGTTTTCTTTGATAAAAATCATATTTTTATTCGTCAAAATCATCATGTGTGAGTAGTCTTCTCTAGGGTTGATTGGTTAGCCCTAAGACATTAGGATAGAGATGTAGATCTGGATCTCTAGGTTGTATTGGGAATAAAGGGGAGTATTTCGGTTGATCCATCCGAATCCTTAGGATAACTCGTATGAGATCATGCCCACGATCGATGGAATTGATGAGCTTAAGGAGTATCCTTGGGATTCAAATAGGGAAATTAGTGGATCATACCAAGGCTCGTGACCATTCCCGGCTCGTGCCTTGAGGGGATCCACCGCCAAACTATATCTCTACATTGAAGGTTACCGCCATTGCGTCAATGAGAGCCACCGAAATACCTCGAAATTCTAACCCACGAGAGTGGTATGAATTGGTAGATCAATTTCCTGAGCCCAAGGTAACGTAAACATCCCATTCTAACATCGACATCCGACAGTCTTAGCGGTGATCCCTAAGACCCTAGTTTTCTTTATTATTAAGTTAGCAATACCATCACAACCAATCTTTCCAAACCGACATCTATCTCACTCTGAGACCTAAAAATAATCTTAGACCTAAAATACAATGTCACTGTCCCTGTGGGATCCGACATCTTTTATACTATAATTTGACACCGTCCGCTTGCGGATAGAGCCTAGAGCTGACACCTAGGAGCCATAATACGCCTAGCAACTGTGACACTACTAGGTGGAATTTAGGTGTAAGTTCGGGGTGCGTCAAGGTTTTGGCGCCATTGCCGGGGACGGTTACGGTGTATCTCAGTTTATTTTTATTTTTTGAAGAGTTTGCTAGCGAATCTTATCATTCCTTATCTCTCCACCCTTTTCATTCCTTTAATTATTACCTTGCTATTGATGGTATTTTTCTGAGCTATCTTGTACATGATCACTCGCTTTGGGGCTTTTGATAAAGAATAGTTATTCGACCCTGAGATCGAGAAAACAGCAAGAGCTCTTAGGGCTTTGAATAGAAATCAGGCACCTTCTGATCAAATGTCAGAAAATACTGCCACTCCACCTCGCATCGGTTCCATCTGGGACCACATGAAGCCGAGCTTCGAAAACAATTCTTCTATCCTGAGACCTTAACTGGCGGCAGCTAGCTTCGAGTTGAAGACTGGGCTCATAAATCTAATGCAGCAGGATCACTTCCATGGGCATCCGTACGAGAATCCTAACCATCACATCGACACTTTTCTGGCGAAGTGCGATACATTTAAATATAAAGATGTGAGCGACGATGCCATCAAGCTAAGGCTCTTCCCATTCACCTTGAGGGACAAAGCTTCATACTGGCTACATGCCCACCTGTCCAACCACTTTACTACATGGGAGCAACGGGCGCTCGCCTTTGTAGATAAATTCTATCCACCGTTAAAGACGGTGCAGATCAGAGGGGCTATTTCTAATTTTAAACAGCTTCCGCAAGAATCTCTCTACGAGGCCTGGCAGAGCTTCAAGGACATTCAACATCAGTGCCCTCATCATGGGATCCAACCCTGGGACTTGGTTCAAAGTTTCTACAATAGGTTGCAGCCCAGTATGAAGATGATAATTGATGCTGCCATGCAAGGCGCCCTGCTGGACAAATCGCCTGAGGAAGCCATCGATCTACTTGAGCATATGGCGGCAAATAATCAACAGTGGAGCGAAGAGAAAACCATTGTCACCAGGACCCCCGAGGTAAAATCTGTTAGCCACCTCGATTCTCACATTAAGACTCTGTGTAAACAGGTGGCTAGGATTGAACAATGGTTGGACTCTATCCCAGCAACTACCAGCACCCTGCTTATCATCCTTCGGAGGAATATGGAGAGCATAGTTATGTTCCTAATGAGGGACATTATGATGGAGCCGAATCATCAGAGACGGTACAATATGTCCAAGGAGATGGGCGTAATCAGTGGCAGCATCCAGCCGCTAGGAATCATCCCGGATTTTCTTACGGGAACCCAAGTGGAGGGCTGCAATCTCCACAGTTTCAGAGACCACCGCCCCTCCTCAACAACAATAAGGGCAGCTGCCAAATCAACAACAGAGCGGGTTTATGCCAGCTGGGCCATATTGTAACGACCTGGTCCCTGAGATACCCGATAAATACGAATCCGTATCAGGTATTTCCGAAGAGGCGGGTACTACAAAGGAAATACAAAAATTTAAACACAAGCAGGTCCACTGCGCACTGCTGGGATAGTACAAGTAGCATTCCAGACAACCCAGAAAGAATAACAAAAAGAACCAACAACTCAAACACATAATATATAAACAACTGCCTATGTACAACCTCCCATATCCAACAACTTATACAACAAATACCCTCATATACAGCATGAACCCAAAACTCACTAAGTACAAGAATATACACCCAAATCTCTCACACACTCACACCAACCCTCAACTCCAACCAACTGGGCTAAAGGGCCTCCAACTCCATGATCCAACCTGAAAATTATCAACGGGGACACGTCATAGCGTGACCCAGTAGGAATATCCCATCTCCATATAGTATGTTATCCATTGCATGATGACTTGATATTCAACGACATATTATCCAACTACCAGGTGACATGTTATACTATGATGTAATGCAAGCAACGATGAATGGCATGTCATGACATTATTAAATGAACCATAAAAATAAACATGTAGCTTCAAGTGTGGCAGGATATGACATATTACAAAGTGACATAAAAGTAGGCATAAAGCAATGTATGCAATAGCAATTACAAATGACATATTGCATTAAGTCATAAGAATTCGCATGCTATAAGAAAAGAACTACAACACAGAATTAATGCATAAATTAAAGGAACAGTACATAAGTGCAAGAGATAAATAAGGAAATAACTGAAGTACAACTACTGATTCAACTTAATTTAAAATTATACTTTGATTCTGATTTTTGGAAACCCGAGTAAACCATAGGACGCTAAGGAGTCGGATTTCACCCAGGGTGGGTGAAAAGTGGTACCACTCCAGTGACACAAGCACTGGAGGGGCCTCTCGTAACTCCGTACCCGAACGGATCAAGGTACCGGAGCGAGACTCATCTCGGTTTTTCTGTCGGACAAACGGAGCAAACCATCATTTACCGTCATGGTGCAACACGAGCACACCAGCGGCCTCTCTAGCCCTCTCTAACTCCCCTTCTGGGGGCAACACATCGGGCGAGAAATTATAATTCATACGTCCGCTCCTTAACCCCAAAAATTTACCCGTGTTTCCCGCAAACCCACATCAGGAGTCTCACCCATTTTAGAATGGACTGAGCTCCCGATGTCAAACTCTTATCCTCAGTCTCAGTTTTTAAAGTATTTCTTCGTTTGTCAACAAATCATCTAGCGGTCTCGACAACCGCTTTTAACCAACTTTTAACAAATATCATCATCATCATCATCATCATCATCATCTCAATTAAAGAATTGCATGGAATATCTTCACAAACTCATCGTCATGAACATACTAATGTGAGCACAAAAGCATAAACAAATTGAACTTAAACATTATTAACATAACGAATATTTCATGAAACATCTGCATAATTACGTGTATCAAGAGCATTTCATTGAGAACATGATTAACACAAACAAACTTAACTTGAAACAAAACTACACCATGATAAGTACTAAGCAAAATTAGCATATGAATCTGTCAAAACTGCCAGTCCAGAAAGAACGGCTCGGTTATCCTATCTACAGTCAGAATTGGTCTATGGTCCCTTCACAAAAGTTGTAGATATGGCTGTTTCACATTTACTAACCAATTTTCATAGACTCAATTGACATATGTGATTTATGGTAGATTTTCTCCTCACAGGTATAATTTCAGCAAACAGAACCAGAAACTGAGTCATATTCAGGTTTATTTTTCTGCCAGTTACTGGCAGAATTAGAATTTCGGAAAAGGACTAAAGGAAATTTACAAGTTGAAGAGCTTCAAGTCAGCTTTCCAACGGCACCAAGAACATCTCATTTCATTAAGTGTGCAGGAAACTGTAGCTATTTTACTAAGACATGTACGGATTAGCTAAAATCAAACCAGTTTTAAAGACTGAATTTTTAACCCAACTTCCAGTTGGAATTAGGAAAAGTTGTGAACACGAAAGTTGTTAAGGACATCAAAATACATAACATAATGTTTTTCCAGGAAATTTCATGAATACAATTAGGAGAAATTCGTCATCAAAGTTGCAACTATTCAGTAAAATTTCCAGCAACAATAATAGAAACATCATTCATGATGTAAAACATGAAATTAAATAACAAACTGTAGGGAGATGGATTCCTACCTCCATGAAGACTCAAAGCCCTCTTCTAATTTCATGAAATCACCATGAATCAAGCCCCAAATCAAACCCCCAATCATCTCCTTTTCCCAAATTCCTCATCTCTCTTCATGGATCCCCCAAATCTTCTCTTTCTTCCATTTCTTTCTTTTCTTTTCTTTTTCTCTCTAAATTCTCATACTAACCCTAATCATCATGGCAATAACTAAGAGAGTTCCAAGTGTGTGGCTAGGTGGCATGCTTAGAATAAGTTGGCTAATAAGGTGACACATAAGGGGGGGGGGGGGGGGGGGGGGGTAGGTGGCAGGCTATAAAAATTAGGGTTTTCTAATTTTGATATAAATGAATACACACATTATACCATACACCAAACCTAATACAAGGCATTCCAATAAATACATGCCATATTATCATGCTTATTAATATTTAAAAATAGTTTTTATAATAATAATAATTTAGAAAAATTGGGAAAAATTCTCAGAAATACACAAAAATTATATGCGTACAAATACGGCCAGAAATACTTAACATATAACTCGTACACATGAATACAGGATATTACATTCTACCCACCTTAAAAATAAAGTTCGTCCTCGGACTTCCTTGACCAAGGGTCATCATAAGGATTGATAAACCTAGGCAATAAGGTCATTCTACCCCAAGTATACATACATTATAACAAAACCACGACACACTCCTATGCATACACTTACACATATATCAAATAGTTACACACATACAAATACTCATACATGTATACACATTTATACACATATTCATTCTCACTCTAATACACACCTACCTCATATATACACAAAAACATAGACATGCATACTATATGTACACGCAAGCATACACAACCATGGTACTTCATATAGGGCCATGTATGTCTCCTAGGATACATCCAAACATACACACATATATATATATATCATCACATAAGGTCATGCAACACAATACAACACTATATCCTTAATACTAATGATAAGGCACCCACATCCATACTATGTAAGCGGATATATAACCAAGCACATACCTACTCATGCATGGACACATGTCTATACACGCTAATATACAATCATGTTACACAACATGGCCTACCCAAATCATGTCAATACACATGTTGCGTAAGAAAGTAAACATGTCATTACAAATGTTATGACATGAACCATGACATGAACCATACACATGCCATAACTAATGTTATGACATGAAACATAACATGAAACATACACATGTCATAACTGACGTTATGACATGACATACTAAAACAAGCACAACCAGTACCTTTAAATAAGTACCCACATCATTGCACACATATACATATACAACAGCATATGTACCCGCAAACATGTACACCCATACATGCTCGCAACTATACATCTAATCATATATATATCACACAGATCACTACTTGCACACATATATCACCATAGGCAAACATAACCACTATGCTTACTCTAGCATGCCCACTCACACTAAAGTAGAGCGTTGAAGCTCACACACATAATATACCTATAACACACGCTAGGTATATACATGGTACATTGCCTTATTATACATACAACTATATGTCCACCATTTACAATTACATACACTACACAATATCAACATACCGACCCATATTCATACAACTATCTAGAACAGCACATATAGCTATAAACTTATTGGCAACTACATATATAAATATATCACAGAGATTTACTCAACAATAGATATGGTAGATCTACCGATAAAAACATAAGCATACATCACACATACATACATACACATATGTGTCGTCACATAATACACACATATCAATATACACAAGTATCCATATGATGGTACATCCATCCATTCATGGGTAAGCGCACCCGCTTGCAATCAAACATGGAACCATATACATCTTCCAGATATATATCAAACACACAACTCTAATACACCTAGAGCATGCCCACTCATACTTGAGTGGAACAAAAATATACGCACATGGATCTACACAATCAGCATGCACATATATATCGCATACTACAGATACAGACGGCAGATACAGATGGCATACCATATCTATACATCGCCTAGAGCTCAATTAACTATATAGTTCTACGATACACACTACTCATAGGTTAACCATTTATTAACACAATACTTCAAATATAATCATATTGCCATATAATCATTCGTACATATACCATAGTCATATGCACATGAGTATATCATCTCAATAACGACAAGCCACATACAACACTTATAGAGCTATAGATGCATAGGTACACATACATACACATATAGATATGTACAAACATTCCTACTCAATTAACACTCTAGTTTCTACCCTCAGGGCTCTATACCTCAAGCTTCTGATATCAGGGCTCTATCTTAAAGCAGAACTCCTACCCACCTCAAGTCTAAACTCCCCTCAGAACACTACACGCACTACCCTTACACAGCCGCAGTGCGGAGACCTGCATGGGCCACCAAATGTAATGACCCGGTCCCCGAGATACCCGATAAGTACGAATCCGTATCAGGTATTTCCGAAGAGACGGGTACTACGAAGGAAATACAAAAATTTAAACTCAAGCAGGTCCACTGTGCACTGCTGGGTTAGTACAAGTAGCATTCCAGACAACCCAGAAAGAATAACAAATAGAACCAACAACTCAAACACATAATATATAAACAACTGACTATGTACAACCTCCCATATCCAACAACTTATACAACAAATACCCTCATATACATCATGAACCCAAAACTCACTAAGTACAAGAATACACACCCAAATCTCTCACACACTCACACTAACCCTCAACTCCAACCAACTGGGCTAAAGGGCCTCCAACTCCATGATCCAACCTGAAAATTATCAACGAGGACACATCACAACGTGACCCAGTAGGAATATCCCATCTCCATATAGTATGTTATCCAGTGCATGATGACATGATATTCAACGACATATTATCCAACTACCAGGTGACATGTTATACTATGATGTAATGCAAGCAACGATGAATGGCATGTCATGACATTATAAATTGAACCATAAGAATAAACATGTAGCTTCAAGTGTGGCAGGATATGACATATTACAAAGTGACATAAAAGTAGGCATAAAGCAATGTATGCAATAGCAATTACAAATGACATATTGCATTAAGTCATAAGAATTCGCATGCTATAAGAAAAGAACTACAACACAGAATTAATGCATAAATTAAAGGAACAGTACATAAGTGCTAGAGATAAATAAGGAAATAACTGAAGTACAACTACTGATTCAACTTAATTTAAAATTATACATTGATTCTGATTTTTGGAAACCCGAGTAAACCATAGGACGCTAAGGAGTCGGACTTCACCCAGGGTGGGTGAAAAGTGGTACCACTCCAGCGACACGAGCACTGGAGGGGCCTCTCGTAACTCCGTACCCGATCGGAGCAAGGTACCGGAGCGAAACTCATCTCGGTTTTTCTGTCGGACAAACGGAGCAAACCATCATTTACCGTCATGGTGCGACACGAGCACACCAGCGGCCTCTCTAGCCCTCTCCAACTCCCCTTCTGGGGACAACACATCGGGCGATAAATCATAATTCATACGTCCGCTCCTTAACCCCTAAAATTTACCCGTGTTACCACAAAACCCACATCCGGAGTCTCACCCATTTTAGAATGGACTGAGCTCCCGATGTCAAACTCTTATCCCCACTCTCAGTTTTTAAAGTATTTCTTCGTTTGTCAACAAATCATCTAGCGGTCTCGACAACCGCTTTTAACCAACTCTTAACAAATATCATCATCATCATCATCATCATCATCTCAATTAAAGAATTGCATGGAATATCTTCAGAAACTCATCGTCATGAACATACTAATGTGAGCACAAAAGCATAAACAAATTGAACTTAAACATTATTAACATAACGAATATTTCATGAAACATCTGTATAATTACATGTATCAAGAGCATTTCATTGAGAACAAGATTAACACAAACAAACTTAACTTGAAACAAAACTACACCATGATAAGTACTAAGCAAAATTAGCATATGAATCTGTCAAAACTGCCAGTCCAGAAAGAACGGCTCGGTTATCCTATCTACAGTCAGAATTGGTCTATGGTCCCTTCACAAAAGTTGTAGATATGGCTGTTTCAATTTTACTAACCAATTTTCATAGACTCAATTGACATATGTGATTTATGGTAGATTTTCTCCTCACAGGTATAATTTCAGCAAACAGAACCAGAAACTGAGTCATATTCAGGTCTATTTTTCTGCCAGTTACTGGCAGAATTAGAATTTCGGAAAAGGACTAAAGGAAATTTACAAGTTGAAGAGCTTCAAGTCAGCTTTCCAACGGCACCAAGAACATCTCATTTCATTAAGTGTGCAGGAAACTGTAGCTATTTTACTAAGACATGTACGGATTAGCTAAAATCAAACCCGTTTTAAAGACTGAATTTTTAACCCAACTTCCAGTTGGAATTAGGAAAAGTTGTGAACACAAAAGTTGTTAAGGACATCAAAATACATAACATAATGTTTTTCCAGGAAATTTCATGAATACAATTAGGAGAAATTCGTCATCAAAGTTGCAACTATTCAGTAAAATTTCCAGCAACAATAATAGAAACATCATTCATGATGTAAAACATGAAATTAATAACAAAATCTAGGGAGATGGATTCCTACCTCCATGAAGACTCAAAGCCATCTTCTAATTTCATGAAATCACCATGAATCAAGCCCCAAATCAAAACCCCAAATCATCTCATTTTCCCAAATTCCTCATCTCTCTTCATGGATCCCCCAAATCTTCTCTTTCTTCCATTTCTTTCTTTTCTTTTCTTTTTCTCTCTCTAAATTCTCATACTAACCCTAATCATCATGGCAATAACTAAGAGAGTTCCAAGTGTGTGGCTAGGTGGCATGCTTAGAATAAGTTGGCTAATAAGGTGACACATAAGGCGGGGTAGGTGGCATGCTATAAAAATTAGGGTTTTCTAATTTTGATAAAAATGAATACACACATTATACCATACACCAAACCTAATACAAGGTATTCCAATAAATACATGCCATGTTATCATGCCTACTAATATTTAAAAATATTTTTTATAATAATAATAATTTAGAAAAATTGGGAAAAATTCTCAGAAATACACAAAAATTATACGCTTACAAATATGGCCAGAAATACTTAACATATAACCCGTACACATGAATACAGGATATCACACATATCGACCACCAGGCTATCAATATAAGCACCCGCCTCAGCAGGGCTATGCACCAACACCACAATGTTCCAATCTGGAGACCACCTTGGAGACGTTCATGAGCAGACAAGTCAGGTTCAACCAAGACACGTCCACTCAATTCAAGAACAGAAACACCTCGCTCGATGAGCTGAGGGGCTAGATGTCCCAGCTACTCAAGAATCAAGGGAGGTTGCCTTCGCAACCGGAGCCGAATCCGAGGGGTTAAGCCAATGCCGTGGTTTCTTTTACTACGCGTGGAGGACGGGCAACTGACCCTGTTATGGTTCCAGTCGTAAACAAAGAACAAGTCATAACCGAGGAGGCTACTATTGGCAGTGATAGGGAAGAGGCTACGGATGAGCCTACCAAGAATGAGGAGAGGGTGGATTCACCCTCCACCACACCTAAAACAATGCCGTCTCCTAATGATGCCGCAAGGAAAAGGGAAGCAGACCCCCCTCCGTCGTATCTACAGAGGCTAGCTGCGGCTAAAATGGAGAAGAAGTATTCAAATCTCACGGAGCTTCTAAATGGTATCCAGCTCAACATCGGTCACGCCCCGCTTCCCAAAAATTTGGAGGCGAAGGGTGAGAAGGTCTGCTCAGACTTGAAGCTACAAAGCCGCAAGTCTGATAAGCGTCAAATATTCACAAAGTAGCAAGTCCCTGTAATGTGACTCGGAAACAACAATAACAATAATAGAAAAAGAGACAAATAATTAAAATTATTCAACTCAGAGTACAGATATAAATTCAACAACCAGAAATGCCACCAGGCAAACCAAAGAGTCCAAAAGAAAAGGCCTAACATGGCCGACAAGAAACTAACAACATCCGGTGCTACTCACTGACAACAACAACTACTACTAAAGGAAACGACGAAGGAAACTAAGACTGGTCACCGGTGTCCTCGTACTCCTCGTCAGCAACTGGAACGGGCTCAAACTCCACGAACTCGTCACCCTCAACAACACTCTCTGGCTCAGCAACTAACATGTGTCACCCAAAGAAAAGGGGCACATGTCAGTTATTGAAATGAAATTGCGTACCGTTAAAGAAAATTAAACATGACGGGCAATTGTATGGCAAGGCATGACAAGGGAAATTCTAGCTTCGTTGTTAAGCTAGAATTGAATTTGCGCCTAGACCGCTATCATTTCGCGGTCTAGTCTCTTTCACGCTAATGCAAAGTAATGTCCTAAAAACATGGCCTAAAGCAAGGTTGGCAGGTTTCACTTGCCTGGTACCGAGGTTTGTTGATCGACGAGAGTTGTCACACAAACCGCTACTCTACGGGAATTAGGGTTCGATGTTATGGCAAGATAGAAAAGTTAGATTGAAAGTTCTAATCCGGTTTGTATTGGAATCCTATAACGTCTAATAATCCATTTTATTAGGGTTTTCTAAATTACAGTGAGGTTATGAGAGATTAAAGGTAGATCTACTAACCGTTTTCGAAGCGAAGATCGAAACGCCTACGGATCTGTGGTAGGAGAAGATCTCGCCGGATTCCGGATTGTCGTCGCCAAATCGGATCTAGCACGGTAACGGAAAGAAGCGATCCGGAAGAACTATGGTGGAAAAAGATTCCTCGCGGCCGAATTTCTACAGATCTGGAGATTTGAGTTCGTCGGGAAAATCTGGGCAAAAGGAGATTTTTAGGGTTTTTGGGGTTGGTTGGCGGCCAACAGGGTGGTGCCGGCGCAAAAGAGGGTGAGGGGAACCTTGGGAGGATGAAAGAAGGTAAGATGATGATTGGGGGATGATTGGGGAAGAAGATGAGCTAAGAGAAGTGAAGAAAGAATGGGGAAGGTCGGGGGTTTAAATAAAGAAAAGTGCGGCGGCTACAACTTAACCTAGGTTTACTGGGCAATTTAGTCGGTCAGAGAAGGATGGTCGACCGACTAGTTTGGGATTTAGTCGGTCGGTCGTCCAACTGACACCGACTAAAATCAAACAGTGAACAGTGTCTGAACAGGGAAGGCAGATTAGTCGGTCTGTGAAGACCCGTCGACCGACTAGTTTGGGATCTAGTCGGTCGGTGAACGTTTATGAACCGACTAAAGGTCGAATAAGATAGATAATGAGTACTGACAGTTAGTCGGTCTGAGAAGAAACCTTAACCGACTAGTTTCTCAACTAGTCGGTCGATAGTTGTTCTTTGACCGACTAACTGTAAACAGTAACTCAGCCGACAAAAAGGTACTCTGTACAAGTCGGTCTGGGAACAAGTCTTGACCGACTAGTTTCACAACTAGTCGGTCGATGAATGTGCTTAGACCGACTAATTGTAAACAGTAACTCAGCCGAAAATTATAAGCTGAACTAGTTGGTCAGAGAAGAGTTGTCGACCGACTGGATCGCGATCTAGTCAGTTGGCTCCCCTTCTTGAACGAGCTAAAATTTATGAAAAGTGCCGAATCGAAGCGCAAAGCTTCGGGAAGATTCCTATGGCATTTAGGATCACTCTAGCTCTAAGATTAAGACGCTATACAAATAATCGTAAGAATTCCTAACAAAAAAAGCACACAAAGAGGGCAACATCCAATATTATTTATATAAAATAGCCATTACAAAAACCGGTCGTTACATCCTCCCCACCTTAAGAAAAATTTCGTCCTCGGAATTTCCTAACACTCACGTGTCAAGGAACAAAAAGGTGAAACGCTCTCTCATCTCGTCCTCTCTTTCCCAAGTTGACTCTCCTGGCGAGCCGTGTCACCACATCACCCTCACAAGAACGACTGTCTTGTTCCGAAGTGACTTCTGACGCCTGTCCAAAATCTGCACTGGCTGCTGGTCATACGTCAGATCAAGGCGAATGGTAATCTCCGAGAAATCCACAGCATGAGATGGATCGCTGATGTATCGACGAAGCTACGACACATGGAAGACATCGTGAACTCCTTCCAAAGATGGCGGCAAGGCTAAGCGGTAGGCTACCTCGCCAACTCTCTCCAGAATGTCAAACGGTCCAATGTATCTCGGGCTCAGCTTCCCTCGCTTCCCAAAGTGAATCACTCCTCGATTCGGGGAAATCTTCAGGAACACATGGTGACCTGGCTGAAACTCCAAGGGACACCGTTTAGCATCAGCCCAATGCTTGAAACGGTCCTGAGCAATCCTCAGCCTCTCCCGTATGTTCCTGACAACATCCACAGCCTCCACGATCATCTCAGGTCCTAACAGCTCCCGATCTCCAATGTCATCCCAGCTCAGTGGCGATCGACATTACTTCCCATATAGCACGGCGAAAGGTGACATGCCAATACTCGCCTGGTAGCTGTTATTGTAAGAGAACTCCACCAGATGTAGATGGTCCTCCCATGAACCCTTGAAATCCAACATACACGCCCTCAGCATGTCCTCCAAGATCTGGATCGTCCTCTCGGACTGGCCATCCGTCTGCGGATGGTACGCCGTGCTGAAACTCAGACTCGTACCCAAACTCTTCTGCAGACTCTGCCAGAACTGAGACATGAACCTCGTGTCTCTGTCCGACACGATACTCACAGGGACTCCATGAAGTCATATGATCTCCTACACGATTCACGTTACATCACTATCTAAACTAGGAAAAGGAAATTAAGACGGAGAGTAAAAAGATTTACATCCATATACCTCCTCGCTAGCGCCTCGGTGGACTGTCCTACTCGGAAAGGAATAAAGTGCACGGATTTGGTTAATCGGTCTACGATTACCCAAATCACGTCATTCTAATTCGGACTCCGAGGTAGTCCAGTCACGAAGTCCATATTGATGTGTTGCCACTTCCACTCCGGAATCGAAAGCGGTTGTAGCAACCCCGCCGTATGCTGATGCTCCGCCTTAACCTGCTGGTAAACCAGACAATTGGCTACACTCCGAGCCACACTCATCTTCATTCCATGCCACCAAAAATTCAGGCGAAGATCCTTGTACATCTTGGTCCCACCAGGATGCACAGAATACGGCGAACTGTGTGCCTCCACCAACAGCTCTTCTCTGATGTCTCCCGCTGGCACACACAACCTGGCTCCAAATCTCAACGAGCCATCCTCATGAATCACGAAGTCAGTCCGCAGACCGGCTTCTACCAACTCCCGAATCTTCACCAACTTCGGGTCTCCAGCCTGACCAGCCTTGATCCTGTCCACGACCGTCGACTGTATTTGTATACACATCAACGAAGAGACCTCACCAGGCAGAACAATCTCAATACCGGACTCGCAAAAATCCTGCTGCAATCTCCACTGCGAAGTGAACATCATCACCGCTGGAAGCCTACTCAGCGCATACGATACCACATTCACCTTGCCAGGGTGATACTGCAGATCGATCTCATAATCCGCCATGAGCTCAACCACCGACGATGTCGCATGTTGAGCTCCTTCTGAGTAAAAATATACTTCAAGCTTTTTTGATCGGTGAAGATCTTCACCTTCTCACTCAGTAGGAAGTGCCTCCAAATCTTCAACGCAAACACGACAGCGGCCAATTCCAAATCGTGCGTCGGGTAATTCTTCTCGTGAGCCTTAAGCTGACGAGAAGCATACGCAACCACGTGTCTATGCTGATGCAATACACAGCCAAGACCCTTGCCGGAGGCAACGCAAAAGATCTCGAAACCTCCACTCCGATCAGGCACAGCAAGAACAGGGGCAGACGTCAACCTCTCCTTCAGAATACCAAAAGCCTTCTCGCAATCATCAGACCAAACATAAGGCACATCCTTCCATGTCAGTCTGGTCATTGGCTCAGCAATACGGGAGAAGTCCTTAATGAACCACCGGTAATAACCTGTAAGTCCAAGGAAACTCCGGATCTCAGACGCTGACTGCGGAACAGGCCACTCCCTAATAGCCTTAATCTTCTCGGGATCCACAGAAATACCATCTCCAGCCACCACATGTCTGAGAAAAGCAACTCTGTCCAGCCAAAACTCGCACTTGGAATACTTGGGATACAACCGATGCTTCCTCAAGATCTCCAATACTGTCCTTAAGTGCGACGCATGCTCCTCTTCTGACTTCGAGTAGATCAGAATGTCGTCAATGAAGATAACGACAAACTTATCTAAAAATTCATAGAAGATCAGATTCATCAGATTCATAAAAACTGCGGGTGCATTGGTTACACCGAAAGGCATAACCACGAACTCGTAGTGTCCATATTTCGTTCTGAAAGCTGTCTTCGAAACATCTTCCTTCCTCACCTTTAGCTGATGATAACCGCTCCTTTGGTCCAACTTAGAGAATACCCTCGATTCTCCCAGCTGATCAAAAATGTCATCAATACGAGGCAACAGATATCGATTCTTGACGGTCACCACATTCAACTCCCGGTAGTCTATGCACATGCGACGCGAACCGTCCTTCTTCTTCACTAGCAGGACCGGGGCTCCCCACGGAGACACACTGGGATGAATGTAACCCTTCTGAAGTAGTTCGTCCAGCTACTTCCGTAATTCCTCCAATTCTGCTGGTGCCATACGTTACGGTGCCTTTGAAATAGGCTGCGCACCCGGAATAAGATCGATCGAAAACTTGAGAGCTCGATCGGGCGGAAATCCAGACATCTCCTCAGGGAAGACGTCGTCGAAGTCACGCACCACGACAGGCCGATACTGCTCCATCAGCATAGCAACGATCTCCACCGGCTTGGCCCGAAATCTGACAGGGCCAAGCGAATAACTGCCACGGCTGAACTCAAACACAGGATGGCCTGGAATCTCGAACACCACCTTCTTCCTCCGATAATCGATCGTGGCGTAGAAGCTCCCTAGCCAGTCTATCCCGAGGACGGCATCATAGTTGATGATGTCGTGGACAATAAAATCAGCGTAGAGCTCATGTCTACAGACCACCAAAGGGTAAGAGTTACAACCACGATGCACCTAGACCACGCCATTCACCGTGACGATATTCCAACTCTTGGGAAGAGGGGAGGTCGACAAGGAATGCTTCTCCACGACGCTCCAGGAAATAATGCACATCGATGCACCTGAGTCAAAGATGACTCATGCAGGAAATGCGCACACCAAAATCACACCTAACAGACGGTCTAACAATCAAATTCTATTCTAGCATGCATAACAAACAACCAAACAAATCTAAACAAACAAGACTAACTAAGAAAAGAACAAATAGGTTAAGAGTTACCTGCAATAACTTCATCCACCGCCTCGGTCTCAACAGCAGTCATCAGAAATGCCTGTCGCCTTGGTTGAACAGCCTGCTGAAAAGCCTGCCTCTGTGGAATGAGAGGCGCTCCACGTCCAGTAGGTACAGGTGTCCTCTGCTGCAACGGCTGAGCTGCAACAGGTCCCTTCCACGGTTGCTTGGACTTCGGACAGTCCCTCATGGTATGCGCAGGATCACCACAAACCAAACACTGTCCCAACATCTTCCGGCACTGATCCTTGACATGCCCAGTCTTGCCACAGAAATGGCAAGTCTTCAGAGTAGGAGGTCCTCCGGGCCTCTTGAACTGCATCGGCTGATTGGGCCGGAACCCTGGTCTCATCACTGCTCTGGCCTGCTCCACAGGCCTCTTCCCAGCTCCAGAAGCACATCCTCTCTTCTGGTTCACGATCAGCTCCTGCCTCTTTTCCGCAATCAAAACCTTCTGATAGGACTCCGCATCAGAAGAAGTCACATAGCTCTGAAGATCCAAGGAAAGCCCCTGCAGAAACCTCTGGGCTCTCTCATCAGCATCCTGCACCATCTTTGGTGCGAAACGACTCAGCCTAGTGAACTCCTAGTGGTACTGGTCCACCGTCAAGCTCCCCTGCTTCAGGTCAATGAAGCGCTGCACCATCTCCCTCCTGGCAGCCTTCGAAAAGTATTCATCATCAAATCTGGACTTGAAAGTAGTCCAAGATATCGGCTCCTCCAGCAACTCCTCCTCGGCATCCCACCAGTTCTGAGCGTTATCCTTAAGCTGTCTCTTCACCAAGTCAACCCATCCCGCCGGGTCGACCTTCGACATCTTCAAGTTGTCCTCCATGTTCCTAGTCCACTCATCCGTAGCTAGAGGTCCTTCGGTTCCATCAAAATAAGCGGGGCCCAGCTCCCGAAACTGCTTCGCTCCAGGCTCGAAGCGAGGGATATTCTTAACAGGCTGCGCTGCTCGAGCAGGTGGAACATTCCGGGCATTCTGCAGCATCCCCTGCTGCACCTGCATCATCTGATGCATCATCCGCATAATCTCCCCATTGGTGGGCTCCCGATCCAGCTCCTCAACATGAGGGGGCACACCACCACCAGCACGGGTATTCTGTCTTCCAGCCATCTAATGACACAGAAAAACGAAATAAAATCAGACTCTTAGCCTGATGACTCGGTGTCAAAAATTTTTATCGGACATTCTATAATTCTTATCGTTGTTCCGATTAAGTCATAGTTACAGTGCGGACCTGCGTGGGCCACCAAAGAAACCTGTCACGTCCCGCTTCCCAAAAATATGGAGGCAAAGCGTGAGAAGGTCCGCTCAGATTTGAAGCTACAAAGCCGCAAGTACGATAAGCGTCAAATATTCACAAAGTAGCAGGTCCCTGTAATGTGACTCGGAAACAACAATAACAATAATAGAAAAAGAGATAAATAATTAAAATTATTCAACTCAGAGTCCAGATATAAATTCAACAACCAGAAATGCCACCAGGCAAACCAAAGAGTCCAAAAGAAAAGGCCTAGCATGGCCGACAAGAAACTAACAACATCCGGTGCTACTCACCGACAACAACAACAACAACTAAAGGAAACTGCGAAGGAAACGAAGACTGGTCACCCGTGTCCTCGTACTCCTCGTCAGCAACTGGAACGGGCTCGAACTCCACGAACTCGTCACCATCAACAGCACTCTCTGGCTCAGCAACTAACATGCGTCACCCAAAAAGAAGGGGCACATATCAGTTATTGAAATGAAATTGCGTACCGTTAAAGAAAATTAAACATTACGGGCAATTGTATGGCAAGGCATGACAAGGGAAATTCTAGCTTCGTTGTCAAGCTAGAATTGAATTTGCGCCTAGACCGCTATCATTTCGCGGTCTAGTCTCTTTCACGCTAAAGCAAAGTAATGTCCTAAAAACATGGCCTAAAGCAAGGTTGGCAGGTTTCACTTGCCTGGTACCGAGGTTTTTTGATCGACGAGAGTTGTCACACAAACCGCTACTCTACGGGAATTAGGGTTCGCTGTTATGGCAAGATAGAAAAGTTAGATTGAAAGTTCTAATCCGGTTTGCATTGGAATCCTATAACGTCTAATAATCTATTTTATTAGGGTTTTCTAAATTACAGTGAGGTTATGAGAGATTAAAGGTAGATCTACTAACCGTTTTCGAAGCGAAGATCGAAACGCCTACGAATCTGTGGTAGGAGCAGATCTCGCCGGATTCTGGATTGCCGTCGCCAAATCGGATCTAGCACGGCAACGGAAAGAAGCGATCCGGAAGAACTATGGTGGAAAAAGATTCCTCGCGGTCGAATTGCTACAGATCTGGAGATTTGAGTTCGTCGGGAAAATCTGGGCAAAAGGAGATATTTAGGGTTTTTGGGGTTGGTTGGCGGCCAACGGGGTGGTGCCGACGCAAAAGAGGGTGAGGGGAACCTTGGGAGGATGAAAGAAGGTAAGAGGATGATTGGGGGATGATTGTGGAAGAAGATGAGCTAAGAGAAGTGAAGAAAGAATGGGGAAGGTCGGGGGTTTAAATAAAGAAAAGTGCGACGGCTACAACTTAACCTAGGTTTACTGGGCAATTTAGTCGATCAGAGAAGGATGGTCGACCGACTAGTTTGGGATCTAGTCGGTCGGTCGTCCAACTGACACCGACTAAAATCAAACCGTGAATAGTGTCTCAACAGAGAAGGCAGATTAGTCGGTCTGTGAAGACCCGTCGACCGACTAGTTTGGGATCTAGTCGGTCGGTGAATGTTCATGAACCGACTAAAGGTCGAATAAGATAGATAATGAGTACTGACAGTTAGTCGGTCTGAGAAGAAACCCTAACCGACTAGTTTCTCAACCAGTCGGTCGATAGTTGTTCTTTGACCGACTAACTGTAAACAGTAACTCAGCCTGAGAAAAAGATACTCTGTACAAGTCGGTCTGAGAACAAGTCTTGATCGACTAGTTTCATAACTAGTCGATCGATGAATGTTCTTAGACCGACTAATTGTAAACAGTAACTCAGCCGAAAATTATAAGCTGAACTAGTCGGTCAGAGAAGAGTTGCCGACCGACTGGATCGTGATCTAGTCGGTTGGCTCCCCTTCTTGAACGAGCTAAAATTCACGAAAAGTGCCGAATCGAAGCGCGAAGTGATCACTCCATATTTTACACCTTTTTTCTACTTGTTTTCACGCCATTTCGATTGCTCATATTGCGATTTTCACGAGTATTCGACGATATTGCGTTACTTTTCACTATTTCTTGTTTTTGTCGGATTTTAGGAAATATGGAGCGATCGGGAGCAAAAATGAGCTTAAGGGACTTGCACCCACTCCGGAGCGTCACCCAAGGCACTTTTAAGGGCTATTCGGCGATGAGAGACGGGTGGAAGAAGAAGAAACTCCGTAGGAGCGATGAGGAGGAGAAACGGATAAGATTGGGCATCTACAGCATGCCACTCGGCGGAGTGGAGCAGCCACTCGGCCGAGCAAGAAGACCACTCGGCCGACCAGACCGGACACGATCCAACAGAAGGAATTGGGCGTGCACTCGGCCGAGGGATGATATCCCACTCGGCCGAGTAAGAAGATCGCATCGCCCGAGTGGCTTGAGAAATCCACCATCAAAAGATGCCGACTTACTGGAAATATACAGGCTTTTGACGGTTCTGACTCGGCCGAGTACCGAATGCCCCTTAGCCGAGTGAGTAAAGCCACTCGGCCGAGTCATCTCCGAAGACAGGCCCCCAAGATCCCTGACTTACTGGAATTCTACAGGGTCTATCACTCGGCCGAGTAGAGAAGCCCACTCGACCGAGTAGAGAAGTCAACTCGGCCGAGTGATGTCGAGGACATGCAGCACCCAGATTTTCAGACAGCCTCCCACTCTTTCGAAATCTGATATCATTCCAACAAGCAAAGTATTTTCCTCATATTTTTTATGGATAGTAGACTTCATGAAGATTCCAACGCCGCCAAGAACGTACAAATCGGAGGTCGGATGAAATCTGGAGAATTTCTGCAAGTTGACGCTGCAGTGCAGGAATTTCCACTCGGCCGGGTCACATTTTCCACTCGGCCGAGTCGGCGGCGGGCCCAGATTTTAAGTTACGGTTTGGGCTGTTTTTGGGCACGAATTTGAGGGGGTTTTCTAGGGTTATTTGCTAGGGTTTTGGGGGGGATATAAAAGGGGTTTTGTAGCCACCATTAGGGGGGATCCCCATTATGTTTTCTTAGGTTCCCAACATGTTTTCTTAGGGATTCTTTTGGAGGTTAGGCCATGCCCTAGGCCACCCTTGGATCTAAAAGCTTGTATTTTGGATAGAAGATCTTCATCAAGCTAAGTATTTTGTTCTTATTGTTTGAATCTTTGTTTTTCTATCTTTTTGTATGCAAGCAATGATTTTTATTGATTCCCCATATCCTTATTGCTATGCTAGAGTAGATTTGTTGTTCTAGGGTTTGGGGATGAACCCTATGGATCTAATTTCATATTTGTGATGAATGAATTTCCAAATTACTAGAATTGCTAGGAGGTTAGGTTGTGATTGATTTACTACGGATAGCTAGGGATTTCCATCGATTTGGGATTTGCAAGAGATTGGATTCTAATCGATGGTAAGGCCTAGATATTCGATTTAGATTTACAATTGGATTTCTCTAGATTTGGTTTGTAAGAGATTGGACCCAAGCCTAGGTTTGCTATAGACCGGCAACAGCGAGAGAGCATGAGCTAGGTTTTACATTCAGTTGCAACTAGTTCACCTGACATTCTACCCTAGCAATTGTGAAACCGATGAATCACAATGACGAGATGCGGTGAGTAGCGGGGATTCCCTATTCCCTAGGTGTCTTTATTTGATTTTATATCTCTCTACATTGTTTGACGATTGTGACAACATCTTCGAAAGGCAATTTCCTACTTTTCTGTCCCTATAGCCAGGTTGTTCGGAGAAGGCACTGTCATACGTCCTCCCTGTGTTCGATACCCGCTCGCCGCTACACCGTGCGCTTGCGATAAAACTACACAGTTGCTCTTTAGGGTGTACGCCCGGGCGCGATCACGAAGCTTCGGGAAGATTCCTATGGCCTCTAGGATCACTCTAGCTCTAAGATTAAGACGCTATGCAACTAATCGTAAGAATTCCTAACAGAAAAAGCACACAAAGAGGGCAACATCCAATATTATTCATATAAAATAGCCATTATAAAAACCGGTCGTTACAACATCTCATTCATGCATGCCATCACAGAAATTCCCATTTATGTGAAGTTTCTGAAGGACCTCATCACCAGGAAGCGGAAGCATGAAGAAATAAAGCTTATGGAGGACTCCACCTCCATTATAAAGAACCATCTCCCGAGGAAGCTACAGGATTCAGGAAGCTTCACAGTTCCATGTTCCATAGGAGGCACGTCCATCAACCGTTCTTTGATCAACTTGGGAGCGAGCATCAGCTTGATGCCGCTTTCTATAGTTGAAAGACTGCAGTCTGGAAGTGAATTGGAGCCAACAAACATGTCCATACAGCTGGCGTATCACTCGATCACGTATCCAGTAGGCATCACTAGGGACATTATTCTACAGATACCTTCTGGGTTGTGTGTACCAGTAGATTTTTCTATAATGAATATGCCTGAGGGAGGGAGTTCCCAGCTCATACTTGGCCGCCCCTTCATGGTGACGGCCGATGTCTTGACAGATGTTCGTGAAGGGACTCTCTCATTGAACATGTGCAATATTGAAGCCCAATTCAGGCTGCAGAAACCTATGAGGTAGCATGCCCGAGAAGAAAGAGCTAGTTATCTAGAACTCCTAGAAGATGATGTTGTAGAAGCGTATACCACCGAGGGGGGGGGGGGGGGGGTCATAAAGGACCCGATAAGAACGAGTGTTGATGACGACGACGACCCTGTTTACAATAAGGCAGTAGACGCATATCTTTGTGTGTTGGATGAGGAGCTCAATGATCACTCTTTGCACCCCGAGAAGCCGGAAGCGTTCAGTTATGCCGTCGAGGAAAAGCATGGAGTGGAAGGATGCCAAATACCATCGCACTGTATCGTTGGCAAGAACGATGCGTGAATCTCATGCACGCCGAATAACCATTGAAGAACCTAAGGGAGTCGAGCTCATGGCTCAAAACGAGTGTTTATTGAGAGGTAACCCAATCTTTTATATCTTGGATTATCTTTTCCAATTTTTTGTTTTTACTTTATCTGTTTAAGAAAGCCAAATAAAAACGATATCTATTTCTCTTAAAATGCAAAACCATAAAAATCTGATGGGTTCTTCCTTTCTACAGGTTGAGCGTTAAGGAGCACACAAATCGTTGTTTTAAATGGAAGAAAGCTGGGAGAAGAGCATCTGATTTGAAGAGCAGACTAAAGGAGAAGAGTCTCACAGGAGACACAAGTGACTCGACTGAGCGGCCACTTGCTCGGTCGAGTAGCGCATGCACGTGAAAACAAGGAAGAAATGGCGTTCTATCTGCATGGCCCGAGCAGCCTTTGCTCGGTCTGAGTAGACACCGACTCGACCGAGCAGTAGCTTGCTCGACCGAGCTAATGATAGCATATGGAAATATTGGAAAAACATCATTCTGTCTACATGGCCCGAGCAGTCCTTACTCGGCTTCAGTAGACACCGACTCAATCGAGCAGAAGCATGCTCGACCGAGCAAAAGAGAAGATTGGAATCAACAGCAAAATGCTTGACCGAGCAGACCCTGCTCGATCCAGTAGATGAGGGAGTGCTCTAAAACTCGTTTTAATATTTGTCTGACTCAATCGAGCAGTTACACTGCTCGATCGAGTCGCTTTATCCTAATTGTGGGGCCCACTTCTGAATGAGACAGGTTATTAAAACCCAACTCGATTTGTTTTCGCCCTAAATTCTCTCATTTATTCAAAACTCCCTTGCCCGAGCACAAAACCCTCTACCCTACTCGACCCACTCCGCCGTCGACGTCGTCCCTTCCTTCGGCTGCACTACTGGCCCTGCCGCCAGTCCGGTCAGCTCCCTCTCTTTCTGTCTCTCTTTCTCTTTCTCTTCCCTCTTTCCTCTGCCCTTATTCCCTCTTCCCCTTTCGAATCACCGGAGCATCACCGCCAGTGCTGCCCATGCCGATGGTGCCGCCCACCGCAAAATCCCCCCTCTCCTCTTGAAACACCCCCATACACCCCGCTGCTCCAGCCCCTCCCCTATCGAAGCACCTCGCCACCGCTCTAGCCCCCAAATCCGCCTAAGGCAACTCCAACTGCTCGATCGAGCACAAATGATGCTCGACCGATAAACTAGACACCCCATTCCCCATCTACGCTACTCAACCGAGCATAATCAGTGCTCGGTTAAGAAATCCACCATCCAATTCCGACCTACTCGATCAAGCACTATTGCTGCTCGGTCGAGCAAACCTCAGCAACAACTCCTGCACCTACGTTGCTCGACCGAGCATGGCTTGTGCTCTGTCGAGAAAATGCACACATCCTCTGTTTATTTTTCCATCTCATCCTCTGACACTATATTTGCTTCTATTTCAGGTACATTTCACCGACGTCAGAGGACACGTCCCAGATTATCTTGGGGGAGTCTCCGATCAGCAGCATTCTGATACCCGCTATAGCATTTTCGCTGCGATCGCGTTGTCGGTACACTCTTTACCCTTTTTACCTTTTTACCGACACACCAGCTTGCATCTTCCATGATGCCACACACTAGAGGGGCTCACACACCTTCCCGTCGTGGAAAGAGGAAGGCCACTGGCGCCTCATCTTCTCGACCCCCACGATGCTCTCGCCGTGACACTACCCCCCACCTCCGAGGAGGAGCACGTGGGCGATACGTCGTCCGTATTCGACTCTTCTCCCCCACATCACACACACACCCACCCACCACATCTGCCCCTACCCCCACTACTGCACCTACCGCCCCTCCCGCACCTCCTGCCGTTCCCGCCACTCTGCCGCCACGTGTGCGGAATTTCGACATCACCTTCTGTGATGACACACATCACGACCGCTTTGTCAGGCGGTCACAGCGTCGACTCGTTCCCACACTATTTATAGATGTCCCCACACTCCGATCCCTTGGACTCCTGTAGTGAGTCCATTGGCTTTACCGCACTATTGGCTTCGAGCGACTCCTGGATGTCCATGCACCCACTTACACTTGCCTCACCCTGGAGGCATTGAGTTCCATCGCCCACACCCAGGTGGGGGATGGCATTACTTTCAGGATGATGGATCACGACTTCACGATCACACATGCCATGATCCGTGCCCACTTCCAGCACTGCACATACTCGAGCCCCCAGGAGCTCCCATTGCGACAGTCGTCGACGACCGGGCTCCCTGCTCCTCTGAGTACGAGGAGCACGACCTGGCGGCCATTGTGGCCACTATTCCAGCTATGCATGTGCACCCACCGCCCCAGGAGGCACTACTTCTTCCACCTCTGTTTACCACCTCCACCACCGTCGAGACCTCGGGGACTGTCACCACCTTTTCCCCCGCCGCCCCTGCCTCTGTCGCCTCTGTACTCGTGCCTGAGGGCACTGATATTCTGTCTACTCCCAAGCCTATTGCTTTAGACTTTCTAGAGCACGAGCCAGCCGTCACCCTTCCACCACTTAGGGACCTGCTAGCATCACTGCCTATCTCCTTAGGATCCCTTTCACCTACCTCTGGCTCCACTTCCTCACAAGCAGCGGCCTTACTCACTGAGAGCATCTCGATTTTTGTTCTCACATCTGTGTCGACGACTGCTTTTTCTTTGGCCACTTCCATTGCTGAGATCCCATCGAGTACACCCTCTCTGACCTTTCAGCAGAGGCACCGTGGATTATCTCCACGTGGCCATTTTACAAGAGTGGTGCCTCATGGTTCTCGTCCTCCCCTCGACTCCCGTACCAATGACGCTCGTCTGACAGCATTGGAGGACTCGAACGCTCGTCTGACAGCATTAGAGGACTCGACTTCTTGCCTTCGGCGGGATTTCGATGCCTTCGTCTGCTCGATAGCCACCCATCTTGAGAGAGTCGAGGCAGACTTAGCCTCCATCATAGACCTACTTCGGACACGGGGCCCACCTCCCGTGATCATAGCTCACGCCCCTCTTGAAGGGTTTTCTAGGACTCTTAGGGCACTAAAACTCTATTCCCGTCCTAAGTCGGACGGAACATAGACATAAAATAGCAGCATAAAAGATTATGTTAATCTAATTAACATGTAGCCCTAAGAAACCAGACCCTTAGCCAGAATCTCTGCCAACTTGGGATGGATCTGACCACCCCAAAAGGGATCTAAACTACTACGAATAATTAAAACAAAAGCTTCTAAAAACATACCCGGAATCTTAACCCTGGGGCGGGCAAGAGGTTCCGCACCGCCTTCCGAGCCGCTCCCCATCCCACGCCGAGCCGCTCCTCGAACCGCTCTGCATCTCGAGGCGAGCAATCCTCGGGTCGCCGAGCTAACCATGCGCCGAAGAAAGTTTCACACGAGTGAAAGCCTTCGCCAAGATTTTGGATCAGAATCCGAACTTCTTTCTGGCTATGCTAGAGCCCTCAGGAGTAAGGCAGAAATATAGGGAGATATTAATTTAAGCCTAGATCCGAGAATGCTCCAACATTTATGGGAGCTGCTCAGATCTGGATCTTGGGACGACTTTTGAGGAGGGGAGTAGACCCCTATTTATATAGGCGGTTGACTTCTCCCCTTTACTCAAAATCCGATGTGGGACTAAATTTGGAGTTAATCAATTCAATTTAGTTTGCCTTTCACAAAGCCTAAACTTCAGTGAATTTTAACTCCCTCACCGTTGAGCTTCATGATTGAAACAACCTATCAATACGAAGGGTGTTCAATGGTGAATGCATAGGAAAAAACGGCGAGTCAATCGGAGTCTGTTTGACCCTCCAATCGATCGCCCAAAGTTCAACCCAAGGCTTGTTTTCCGCAAAAAACTGAGCCGTCAAAACAGCCAATTATCCCTAGGGTTCTGCACCCATAGGTGGGACCCACATGGCCAGCCCAGACCTGGACCTGGGCGCAGCCCAGACTGGACCTGGGCACAGCCCAGGCCAGACTAGGGCACCAAGGCACCAAGCCTGGCGTCCAGGGCGCCTGGGCCAAGCGCCCAGGTGCCCAGGCCTCCTGGGCTTGCGCCCAGGCGCCCGGGCCAGGGCCAGGGCCGAGCGCCCAGGCCCAGGTGGGCCGGGTGCCAAGGGCCGCTGGGCATGGCCAGGCACCCAGGCCAGATCCAATCTGGCCTGGGTCTACCTGATCTGACATGGTCTTACCCATAGAGTTGTTTTGGGCCTAAGTGGGGCATTTGACATCCGATTCGGCCGCCGTTCGAAGCTGGGCGTAGACCGGGACATTCCCGTCTTACCCGTGAACTTTTCCTTGCGTTTATATCATTAAATATTGTCAAAAACTATTTACGACACATTTAATCTAGTTTGCATCAAATGCAAAATAGTCCATATCTAAGCTTAAATTATTATATTGCATCAAATGCAATATTCCATCCCTTGCATCAAAATGCAATTTTCTCTTCCTTTGCATCAAATGCAAAGTATTCTCCCTAACTAATTTCTACACATTACTAGACGAAGGTCGCACTCTGTATGAGAACCTACAGCCTGACCCTTACAACAGGTTGGGCTTAAAGCCCTATACGGCAGTGACCACGAGTAGTGGTTGCCGTCCCTGCTTCAGAATCATCATTATATGGTTGACTCATCGACATGAGTATTGTCGGGACCACCCTGATTGTGTCCGTGATGAATTCTGCAGTTATAGTCTCTTCATTTTAACTATGTCGTGTAGATCAAGTGTAACGACTGGTTTTCTTGTATCTGGATTTATTATATTATAATATATGTTTTGGTGGATTTTCTCCTCATGTGTGGTTTTCGTCTCCGTAACTTCCATTTTCGATCGTTCCGTCGTGTTTTCTCGTTTCTTCCTTAGGATCGTCGATTTCGAAGTATGTCATTCGTGACGGGCTTCATAACGGTCGTATCTTACTATTAGATCAAGCCTAGGAGTCTTAGGAATCGATCCCGGAGCTCCGCGCTCCGTATCGGAACTTTTGGTGCTTATTAGCCGGTGTAAGAAGGGGCACCGACCGACTAGATGACGATCCAGTCGGTCGACAATCCTTCTTGGACCGACTAGTTGGCTTTCTAAATTTCTCAGAAGTTACTGTTTATAGTTAGTCGGTCTAAGAACATTGGTTGACCGACTAGGTTGCAAACTAGTCGATCAGCAATGCTTCTTTAACCGACTAACTCTTCAACTAATTTTTGGTATCAATACTGTTCACTCTTAGTCGGTCTAAGAACGTTCATCGACCGACTAGATGTCAAACTAGTCGGTCAGTAGTTGTTCATCGACCGACTAATTGCAAATCCTATTTTCGTTCAGAAGTTACTGTTTACACTTAGTCGGTCTGCGTTGGTCGACCAACCGACTAGTTGCCAAACTAGTCGGTCAGTGGTTGCTCTTTGACCGACTAATCTGTGTTAAAACCCTAATTTCTGGGCAGCCGCCAGCCCATCCTATTTAAACCCCTCCCAAACGTTTTCTTCTTCCTCCACTCGACCCAAAACCCTAGTTTCTCCCCTATTGAGCCCCCTTCTTCCCCAAACCCTTATTCCTTCATTCCAAGCCCAAGATCCATCTTCCAAACCATCCCTCAACACCTTCTACCTCTCATCTTCCCCAAAAACTCATCAAATCCCCAAAATCCCCCCAAAACCCTAGTTCTCCAAACTTCTCCATTCGTTTCCAGATCTGGTCCCTAGGTTCTCCGGGGTGTTTCTTCCGCTTCCTCACGGTAAGAAATCGATCTCTTGATGTTTTCATAACCTATTTGTATTTTTATGAAACCCTAAGGAATGAATGTTGTTTTGATGATTGTCTCCCCATAACAGCGATTTCCCCGTAGAATAGCATCCGCGAGACGAACCTTCGTGATCGTCATCCCCGGTGCTAGGCAAGTGAAACTTGCCACTTAGGGTTTGGGCCATGTTTTAGGCCATTTTGCTTGTTGTAGGCGTAAAAGAGGCTAGGCGACGAAATGATACTCGCCTAGGCGCAAATTGGGGAACTAGCTTGACAACGAAGCTAGTTCCGACATTTAGCATGTTGCACAATTACCATGTCATGTTTAAATTCCATTAACGGTACGCAAAATTAATTGTCATGTCATTGCATTCCTTAAGTGATCCCGTGATTGCGTAGCATCGCTACAATACTTGTGTTTCCTGGCTCGTGACCAGAAGCGAGCATAATGAGTTGCTAACCCCAACGCTCGATATTGAATTGTGAATAAGGAAAACAAGCTCCCGTGTGGGGCAACCCTGGCTCACTTGCTGGACTCATGTACAGGGACCCTGGCTTGTTTACGTGTGGGATGGGGTAAGAGTTAAGCGGTCATTCAACTGGGGGTCGGCCTGATCAGCAACTGCAGTTGTAAGGCGTAAACTCTGGGGTGGGGTAGTGTTTAGTGCCGATCAGCGTGAATGTTGTACCATTCAGCTGAAGGGCGTAAACATCTACAAACAACAGTGAAACGTGAATAGTGAATTGATTGCGATTGTTAGTAGCTTGGCTACTCTTGTCTTGTCCCGATAATTGTTCTCTTGTACTTATTGTTCACCATGTCTTGCCTGTGCATTCATGTTATAACTGCCATGTCATGCATACTAAAACTGCTAGGTTGCTAGTTGCCTTACTTTCAGTTTCCTTGCCCAAGTCTTTTAGACTTGCTGACATGTGCCCCTTTACTCTTTTGGGTGACACATGTTAGATCCCGAGCCTGAGTACCTTGTTGAGGACGAGGTGTTTGCTGACGCCGAGCCCGAGCTCGTGTTTGACGGGGAGTACGTGGACACTGGGGACCAGTCCTAGTGTTTTCGTTGTGTTTCCCTTTTGTTTTAGACTACTGTTTTGTTGTTGGTGCGTAGCACCTATACTTTGTTATGTTGATGCTTTTGTTGGCCTTGTTCTGGGCCTTTAGACTCCTTCTTTTAGCCTGGTGGCTTTTCTGGATGTTGGACTTATTTTCATGTTGGACAATTTATGAGATATGAGGATTTTATTTCTGTCTCTCCTTTTATTATTATTGTTGTTCCGTTTGTGGTTATAGGGACCTGCTTATGTTTTATTGACGCTTATCGGGTTTGGGGCTTCACAGCTCCACTCCCGTGCGGACCTTTTCACGTCTCGCCTCCATTTTAGGGAAGCGGGTCGTGACAGGTTTTGTTGGTGGCCCATGTAGGTCCTTCTGTAACTGCAATTATCGGAATAGCGATAATAATATTAGAATGTCCAATAAACTAAGTTCGACGTCCGAGTCATAAGCTATGAGTCTAATCTGCTTCGTTTTCTGTTTCACTAGATGGCAGGAAGACGATTCACCCATGGTGGGGGTAGTGGTGCGCTCCCTCATGATGAGGAGCCTGAGCGGGAACCCACCAACGGTGAGATGATGCGGATGATGCTGCAGATGATGCAAGTGCAGCAAGGCGTGCTCCTGCAAGTCCAGAATGCTCCACTTGCTCGAGCTGCCCGGGCTCTTCCGGATGCCCCTCGCTCTGAGCCGGGAGCGAAGCAATTTCGGGAGCTGGGTCCCGCATATTTTGATGGGTCTGAGGGTCCTCTGGCTACCGATGAGTGGATTCGAAACATCGAGGACAATCTGAAGATGGCCAAGATCACCCCGGCTGGATGGGTTGATTTGGCGAAGAGGCAACTCAAGGATAATGCTCGGAATTGGTGGGATGCGGAAGAGAAGATGTTGGTGGAGCCGATAGCTTGGGCTACCTTTAAGTCCAGGTTTGATGAGGAATTCTTTCCGAAGGCTGCGAAGAAGGAGATGCTGCAGCGCTTCATTGATCTAAAGCAAGGGAGCTTGACGGTGGACCAGTACCACCAAGAGTTCACTAGGCTGAGTCGGTTCGCACCAAAGATGGTGCAGGATGCTGATGAGAGGGCTCAGAGGTTCCTGCAGGGACTTGCTTTGGAGCTCCAGAGTTTTGTGTCTTCCTCCGATCTGGACTCTTATCAGAAGGTTTTGGTCGCTGCCAGGAGGCAGGAGCTGAACCTGAGTCAGAGGAGAGGGCATGTTTCTGGTGCTAGGAAGAGGCCTATGGAGCAGGCCAGAGCGGTGGTTAGGCCTGGTTTCAAGCCTAATCAGCCCGCTCAGTTTAAGGGGCCAGGAGGGCCTATTCTGAAGACTTGCCATTTCTGCGGCAAGCCTGGCCACATCAAGGATCAGTGTCGGAAGTTTTTGGGCCAGTGTTTGGTCTGTGGTGATGCTTCCCATGTCGCGAGGGATTGTCGACATGCGGGTCCGCTGCGGAGGGCACTTGTTGCAGTACAGCCGTTGCAGCAGCGAGCGTTTGTTCCTGCTGGTCGTGGAGCAGCTCTTGTTCCACAGAGGCAGGCTTTTCAGCAGGCTGTTCCGCCGAGGAGGCAGGCTTTTCTGATGATCGCTGTGGAGAGCGAGGCAGTGGATGAGGTTATCGCAGGTAATCCTCAATCTAGCTGTTACTTTCCTAGCTGGTTTGAATGTTGGATTGTGTTGTTTGCTTGAACATGGTTATTTGCTAGACTAGGGTTTGATTGTTAATTGCTTGTTAGGTGTGGTTTTGGTGTGCACATTTCCTGCACGAGTCCTCTTTGACTCTGGTGCATCGATGTGCATTATTTCTCGGAGCTTCGTGGAGAGGCATTCCTTGTCGACGTCCCCTCTTCCCAAGAGTTGGAATATCGTTACAGGGAATGGCGTGGTCTCGGTGCATCGTGGTTGCAATTCTTGCTCGTTGGTGGTCTGTGGACATGAGCTTTTCGCTGATTTCATTGTCCACGACATCATCAACTATGATGCAGTTCTTGGGATGGACTGGCTTGCGAGCTTCTATGCTACGATCGACTGTCGGAGGAAGAAGGTGGTGTTCGAGATTCCCGGACATCCAGTATTCGAGTTCAGTCATGGTAGCAGTTCGCTTGGTCCTGTCAGATTTCGGGCCAGGCCGGTGGAGGTTGTGGCTTTGCAGATGGAGCTGGAGTGGCCAGCTGTGGTGCAAGATTTTGGCGACGTCTTCCCCGAGGAGATGTCTGGTTTGCCACCTGATCGAGCTTTAGAATTTTCTATCGATCTTGTTCCAGGTGCGCAGCCGATTTCGAAGGCGCCGTATCGTATGGCCCCTGCAGAATTAGAGGAGTTGCGGAAGCAGTTGGATGAGCTTTTGTAGAAGGGTTATATCAATCCCAGTGTGTCTCCGTGGGGAGCACCGGTGCTGCTGGTGAATAAGAAGGATGGTTCGCGTCGCATGTGCGTGGACTATCGGGAGTTGAATGCGGTGACCATTAAGAATAAATACCCATTGCCTCGCATCGATGATATTTTTGATCAGCTTGGAGGTTCGAGGGTGTTTTTCTAAATTGGATTTGAGGAGTGGTTACCATCAGTTGAAGGTGAAGAAGGGAGATGTTCCGAAGACAGCGTTCAGGATGAAGTATGGACACTATGAGTTTGTGGTTATGCCTTTCGGTGTAACTAACGCGCCCGCAGTTTTCATGAATCTGATGAACCTGATTTTCTACGACTTTTTGGATAAGTTTGTCGTTATCTTTATTGACGACATTCTGATCTATTCGAAGTCAGAGGAAGAGCATGCCTCGCACTTAAGGACGGTATTGGAGATCTTGAGGAAGCATCGGTTGTATGCTAAGTTTTCGAAGTGCGAGTTTTGGCTGGATATAGTGGCTTTTCTTGGGCATGTGGTGACTGGAGATGGTATTTCAGTGGATCCCGAGAAGATTAGGGCCATCAGAGAGTGGCATGTTCCGTCGTCTGCATCTGAGATTCGGAGTTTCCTTGGACTTGCTGGTTACTATCGACGATTCATTAAGGACTTTTCCCGTATTGCTGAGCCGATGACCAGGTTGACGCGGAAGGATGTTGCTTTTGCTTGGTCGGGTGATTGTGAGAATGCTTTTGGTATTCTGAAGGAGAGGTTGACGACTGCCCCTATTCTTGTTTTGCCTGATCGCAGCGGTGGATTTGAGATCTTTTACGATGCTTCTGGCAAGGGTCTCGGTTGTGTGTTGCATCAGCACGGACATGTTGTGGCGTATGCGTCTCGTCAGCTTAAGGTCCATGAGAAGAATTACCCGACGCATGATTTGGAGTTGGCTGCCGTTGTGTTCGCTCTTAAGATTTGGAGGCACTTCTTGCTGAGTGAGAAAGTGAAAATTTTCACCGATCACAAAAGCTTGAAGTATATTTTTACTCAAAAGGAGCTCAACATGCGACAGCATCGATGGTTGGAGCTTATGGTGGATTATGAGATTGATTTGCAGTTTCACCCTGGCAAGGTGAATGTGGTTCCGGATGCTTTGAGTAGGCTTCCCGCGGTGATGCTTTTGACCTCGCAATGGAGATTGCAGCAGGATTTTTGCGAGTCTGGCGTGGAGATTGTCCTTCCTGGGGAGGCTTCATCGTTGATGTACATGCAGGTACAGTCGACGATCGTGGATCGGATTAAGGCTGGCCAGGCTGAGGATCCGAAGCTGGTGAAGATTCGGGGGCAGGTGGAAGCCGGTCTGCGGACTGACTTTTTGATTCATGAGGATGGCTCGCTGAGGTTTGGAGCCAGGTTGTGTGTGCCAGCTGGGGATATCAGAGAGGAGTTGATGGTGGAGGCACACAGTTCGCCGTATTCTGTGCATCCTGGTGGCACCAAGATGTACCAGGATCTTCGTCTGAATTATTGGTGGCATGGTATGAAGAGGAGTGTGGCTCGGAGTGTAGCCAAGTGCATGGTTTGCCAGCAGGTGAAGACGGAGCATCAGCGTACGGCCAGGTTGCTACAACCGCTTCCGATTCCGGAGTGGAAGTGGCAACACATCACTATGGATTTCGTGGCTGGACTACCTCGGAGTCCGAAGCAGAATGACGCGATTTGGGTGATCGTAGATCAATTGACCAAATCTGCGCACTTTATTCCATTCCGAGTGGGACAGTCCACTGAGGGGCTAGCGAGGAGATATATGGAGGTAAAATTCTTTTACTCTCCGTTTTTATTTCCTTTTCCTAGTTTGGATAGTGATGTAACGTGAATCATGCAGGAGGTTGTGCGACTTCATGGAGTCCCCGTGAGTATCGTGTCGGACAGAGACACGAGGTTCACATCTCAGTTCTGGCAGAGTTTACAGAAGATCTTGGGTACGCGTCTGAGTTTCATCACGGCGTACCATCCGCAGACGGATGGCCAGTCCGAGAGGACGATTCAGATTTTGGAGGACATGCTGAGGGCGTGCATGTTGGATTTCAAGGGTTCGTGGGAGGACCATCTACATTTGGTGGAGTTTTCTTACAACAACAGCTTCCAGGCGAGTATTGGCATGGCGCCTTTCGTCGCTCTTTATGGGAGGAAATGTCGATCGCCATTAAGTTGGGATGACGTTGGTGATCGGGAGTTGTTGGGACCTGAGATGATCGTGGAGGCCGTGGATATCGTCAGGAATATTTGGGGGAGGTTTAGAATTGCTCAGGACCGTTTTAAGCATTGGGCGGATGCTAAACGTCGTCCTTTGGAGTTTCAGCCGGGCGACCATGTGTTCTTGAAGATTTCCCCGAATCGCGGTGTGATTCGTTTTGGGAAGCGAGGGAAGTTGAGCCCACGATACATTGGACCGTTTAACATTTTGGAGAGGGTTGGCGAGGTAGCTTATCGCTTGGCCTTGCCGCCATCTTTGGAAGGAGTTCACAATGTTTTCCATGTGTCGCAGCTTCGTCGATACATTAGCGATCCATCTCATGCTGTGGATTTCTCGGAGATTACCGTTCGCCCCGATATGACGTATGACCAGCATCCTGTGCAGATTCTGGACAGGCGTCAGAAATCGCTTCGGAACAAGATTGTCAATCTTGTGAGGGTGATGTGGCGACACGGCTCACCTGGAGAGTCTACTTGGGAGAATGAGGATGAGATGCGAGAGCGTTTCCCACTTTTGTTTCCGGACACGTGAGTGTTTGGAAATTCCGAGGACGGAATTTTTCTTAAGTTGGGGAGGATGTAACGACTGGTTTTCTTGTATCTGGATTTATTATATTATAATATATGTTTTGGTGGATTTTCTCCTCATGTGTGGTTTTCGTCTCCGTAACTTCCATTTTCTATCGTTCCGTCGTGTTTTCTCGTTTCTTCCTTAGGATCGTCGATTTCGAAGTATGTCATACGTGACGGGCTTCATAACGGTCGTATCTTACTATTAGATCAAGCCTAGGAGTCTTAGGAATCGATCCCGGAGCTCCGCGCTCCGTATCAGAACTTTTGGTGCTTATTAGCCGGTGTAAGAAGGGGCACCGACCGACTAGATGACGATCCAGTCGGTCGGCAATCCTTCTTGGACTGACTAGTTGTCTTTCTAAATTTCTCAGACGTTACTGTTTATCGTTAGTCAGTCTAAGAACGTTAGTTGACCGACTATGTTGCAAACTAGTCGATCAACAATGCTTCTTTAACCGACTAACTCTTCAACTAATTTTTGGTATCAATACTGTTCACTCTTAGACGGTCTAAGAACGTTCATCGACCGACTAGATGTCAAACTAGTCAGTCAGTAGTTGTTCATCGACCGACTAATTGCAAATCCTATTTTCGTTCAGAAGTTACTGTTTACACTTAGTCGGTCTGCGTTGGTCGACCGACCGACTAGTTGCCAAACTAGTCGGTCAGTGGTTGCTCTTTGACCGACTAATCTGTGTTAAAACCCTAATTTCTGGGCAGCCGCCAGCCCATCCTATTTAAACCCCTCCCAAACGTTTTCTTCTTCCTCCACTCGACCCAAAACCCTAGTTTCTCCCCCATTGAGCCCCCTTCTTCCCCAAACCCTTATTCCTTCATTCCAAGCCCAAGATCCATCATCCAAACCATCCCTCAACACCTTCTACCTCTCATCTTCCCCAAAATCTCATCAAATCCCCAAAATCCCCCCAAAACCCTAGTTCTCCAAACTTCTCCATTCGTTTCCAGATCTGGTCCCTAGGTTCTCCGGGGTGTTTCTTCCGCTTCTTCACGGTAAGAAATCGATCTCTTGATGTTTTCATAACCTATTTGTATTTTTATGAAACCCTAAGGAATGAATGTTGTTTTGATGATTGTCTCCCCATAACAGCGATTTCCCCGTAGAATAGCATCCGCGAAACGAACCTTCGTGATCGTCATCCCCGGTGCTAGGCAAGTGAAACTTGTCACTGAGGGTTTGGGCCATGTTTTAGGCCATTTTGCTTGTTGTAGGCGTAAAAGAGGCTAGGCGACGAAATGATACTCGCCTAGGCGCAAATTGGGGAACTAGCTTGACAACGAAGCTAGTTCCGACATTTAGCATGTTGCACAATTACCATGTCATGTTTAAATTCCATTAACGGTACGCAAAATTAATTGTCATGTCATTGCATTCCTTAAGTGATCCCGTGATTACGTAGCATCGCTACAATACTTGTGTTTCCTGGCTCGTGACCAGAAGCGAGCATAATGAGTTGCTAACCCCAACGCTTGATATTGAATTGTGAACAAGGAAAACAAGCTCCCGTGCGGGGCAACCCTGGCTCACTTGCTGGGCTCATGTACAGGGACCCTGGCTTGTTTACGTGTGGGATGGGGTAAGAGTTAAGCGGTCATTCAACTGGGGGTCTGCCTTATCAGCAACTGCAGTTGTAAGGCGTAAACTCTGGGGTGGGGTAGTGTTTAGTGCCGATTAGCGTGAATGTTGTACCATTCAGCTGAAGGGCGTAAACATCTACAAACAACAGTGAAACATGAATAGTGAATTGATTGCGATTGTTAGTAGCTTGGCTACTCTTGTCTTGTCCCGATAATTGTTCTCTTATAATTATTGTTCACCATGTCTTGCCTGTGCATTCATGTTATAACTGCCATGTCATGCATACTAAAACTACTAGGTTGCTAGTTGCCTTACTTTCAGTTTCCTTGCCCAAGTCTTTTAGACTTGCTGACATGTGCCCCTTTACTCTTTTGGGTGACACATGTTAGATCCCGAGCCTGAGTACCTTGTTGAGGACGAGGTGTTTGCTGACGCCGAGCCCGAGCTCGTGTTTGACGGGGAGTACGTGGACACTGGGGACCAGTCCTAGTGTTTTCGTTGTTTTTCCCTTTTGTTTTAGACTGCTGTTTTGTTGTTGGTGCGTAGCACCTATACTTTGTTATGTTGATGCTTTTGTTGGCCTTGTTCTGGGCCTTTAGACTCCTTCTTTTAGCCTGGTGGCTTTTCTGGATGTTGGACTTATTTTCATGTTGGACAATTTATGAGATATGAGGATTTTATTTCTGTCTCTCCTTTTATTATTATTGTTGTTCCGTTTGTGGTTACAGGGACCTGCTTATGTTTTATTGACGCTTATCGGGTTTGGGGCTTCACAGCTCCACTCCCGTGCGGACCTTTTCACGTCTCGCCTCCATTTTAGGGAAGCGGGTCGTGACATCAAGTCTTGGGTACGATCAAACTGTCAACACCAATAACTTGACTCCGGTTAGTTTCTATCGATCTTTAGTCAACTAATGTTGGACTTCTTCCAATATACTCTGATCAGAGATTTTACTAAAGACCGAACTAACTCTACGACACTAACTCCCATTGACCGGGAGAGACGAATCCTCTCTTGGTCATTACTCTCCTCGTCAAGTGACACCCGATCAAAGACCTTTCGATAGGCCTAGCCTCGAAGCTAGGTCAGTGATCTAAGTGGCACCGTTCATGCATAGGTTTGTAAAATGACCTCAAGTCAAAAGACCAACTAGCCTATCATCATTAAGAGTTATTATTGACAGATTGGTAAATATAACCATATGATAACTCTTGTGGATCGTCCAGTGAACTCATTCTTTAATGAGCACCTGTGTCTCATCTTCGACTTTGCCAAGTCAAACGATTATGAGTTCATCGCCACCGCTAAACGGTGAAGACTAAGATACAATGGTCTATCCGATGTTTCAATATCCTTGTCTCAAAACATCTAGGACCACGAACACCTTTTAGACTTATGCTACAGACGGTAAAACATTTCTCCATGATCGAGATACTCTTCTTGATACCCGTTTGACCTTGCATAAAGTCTCAGACTATACCTAAGTTAATATCTAATGTTAACTACATTATAAAATAACTTAGATAAATTATTACTAAACAGCTTACTGTTATTTCGAATAAGACGTTTGTGCTATACACACAGAGATAAATAGCCTCAAGGGCATCATCTCTCTACATTTCCCACTTACACTTAGGCCCATTTATCTTGGCATCTTATACCGTTTTACATATAAGTTTATCTAGACTTCATGTGGTAGAGCCTTCGTGAGTGGATCTGCTAAACCGTCTACTCTATAGACTTGAGGGGTTTTTACGTTAATGTTAGACCAACCATTTGAATCTCATTCAAATAATTCACTTGGTCTTTCGGAATCCATAATATTTTATTTCCTTAGATCTTATCCAGTTCATCGTACCTTACGATAATCATTTAAATTTGTTAATGGTCATTTCAAATGGCTCATATCTATTACTAATAAAGTATCAAACTCTTTGATTACTTTGTCAAAATATATGTTCCATCCCTTTGATGCCTCGCATGTTATTTATACGCTCCCACTGACCTTGAAAACTTTCTGGCTAATTCATTTAAGTTGGATCGTCTAAATCATATTTATAAAAACGAACTTATAAGTGAATGCTCTAATTTTCATGGTCAACATGAGCGTTTACATCGAGTTTGGTCCGAGTAGATCTGTACACATCTGCTGGCAAAAACGGTTTCATCATAATCCGTTTTATAGGAATTCGGATGAAAACAGTTCTCGACAAACATGATTGTACTTCACCATTTTCTTTCCGCACCAATCTTTTAAATTAAAGATTTACTTACAGAAAAATGAGGAAACATTTTCCTTGGGCACGTAAACTAAATTCAAAAATTTATTTACGCACACGGATCTATTCTGATTGCATCAAGTTATAAATCAGAGTTACTCTTCGAATTTCATCCCGAAAGTTGACTAAGTCATCATAAGTTATGATGTCTAACTCGACAATACGTCTTACGAGATTCGAGTAATTACAAAACTTCCTTACAATTGATTTAATGAATATCTTATTGATGTCCTCATAAAACATTATCAAACCCTAGGCATTACTATCTGGGACTTAACCCAGAAGGAGGACTTAACTCAGAGTCACTGGCTATGGATCGTGTAACGCCCCGCTTCCCAAAAGACACCGGAAGCAAGAGCGTTACGCGGTCCGCTTGAACTGGAGCGGTGAAGCTCAAGTTCAATAAGCGTCTGTGATAAAAACACAGATGAGGTTCTTGCATTTGCGTATCAGAACAATCAGAAACATTTCAGAAAATAAAGCCACATCCAGAGTTAAAATGTTCGTACACAAAATTAAACAACAAGCCTCAGCATGGCCAAAAGAACTAGAACAAGACACTAATCCTACTACAAGGTACTAAATCTAAAACTCAAGGTAGTGATGAAAAAGGAGCTCTAGTCTTCCGCAGAAAGCGGCTCGGTATCTACGGTGAACTCTGGCTCTCTAAGTCAGGCGTCATGAACGGATCCTCTGGGTACTCAAGCTCAGAATCTAACATACATCCACAAACATGAATGTATGTCAGCAAGGGGTCTGCATGAAAAGATTAGCAAACCAAGACAAGATATACGATAGATATGAATTTAAGAAGCATTAAATATTTTAATGAAGTGACTGTAGCAATTTAACAAGACATTTACACTGAAACGAAAAGTAAACATCCCTAGCTTGTAGTTCTAAGCAGTTACAAGAATTAAAGTTAAGATTTTTCTCTGAGTTCATCAGCATGACAATTTTCCAAGAGACCAAAGTTAGAGTTGCAATTTCCATGTCAAGAGTTCACATCTAATCTAGGGTTCTCGCCTTTAAGTCGTGATGAGAAGGTCGTTCCTCTCACGGGGGCTTACCGTGATCGACGCTAACCCACCGCATGCGGGTGGTGCTCTTGAGGAGAGTACCCTTCATACGCCTAGTGGCCGCTCAACCCTAACCCCACCCAAAAGTTTGCCGGAACACGAGCCGTCCTAGTCGACTTACACGACATCACGATATCACGATACCGCCTTCGAGGCGCACGATTTTCACGATGTCAATAATGGTTGGACATGTCAAGACTCACAGAATTTTGCCGTTATCAATATTATTTCATTATTATGACAATTCTAAACAGCAGAAGGGGGTTGAACAAATTTATACAATAGTCTTAAAATAATCTCGTCATGGGTTTCGTTGAATAAGCTACAGAAAGTATTTTTTTCTCTTGTTGTTTAAAATTGAAATATTTCGTATGATATACCGTTGGATCACAAATTTTGTCTTGATCACCATGGTGTCATTTTCTCACGTCATTTCACGTCAAATTTTCAAGTTATTCAACAATACGTGAAAGCGACGTAAAAGTGCCGAAACTTCAAAAAATCATATCAATTCATATACTTGCCTGTTTTTGACGTTCTTGGTGTCGTTGGAAACTTCTTGACGAATACTACGCTACGGAGGAGATGGTTCGCTGGTTTGACAAAACATGAAATCAGAATATACGTTTTTCGATCAGGACAGATTTACAACAAACTCCTACGACGTCTAATCACCCGGTTTTATTAAATTCTCTACTTTACGGTGTGGGTTAAGAGTTTTTTAGGGGTAGATCTATTGACCTAAAGTGCAGCGAGGGATCGGATGATGACAACGGCAACGGCGACGCGTACGGTTCTGAAACGGCGTCGTTGAGCGTCGGGGGTCTGTCGTCGTCACGCGGGGAGGCGCAGCGGCTGATCTGGACATGGCAACGGCAAGGAGGGGAGGTCAGAAGATCAGTAGTGGATAGGGGAGCCACACGGTGTCGCTGGGCTGTCGTTGCATGCAAGAGGGACACCGTGCGGCGTTACGAAGATCTGCAGGTGTTTAGGAGATCGCGCGACGCTCGGGAGGAGCTAGGCACTGTCGGATCTGGGTGTGGCGGATGGGTGAGATCTGGCGGCGTGGCCTGGGAAGATGGGTGGCCGTGAGCTCGGTGCAAGGGAAGATGGGAGATGGCCTAGCGTCGATTGCTCGGAGAGAAGATGTGCACGCGGCCTAGAGAGGGTGGTCGCAAGTTCGAGCATGGGGGAGACCGCCTCGTGCATGGATGAGGGGAGCTGCTAGGGCACGAAGGATAGTGGACGCGGGTTGACGTGAAGAAGAAGAGCAGCGGGCTGCTGAGGGTTCGGGTTGCGTGGAGGGGAGGCCGTGAGGGAGGAAGGAGATCTCGGGCTAGCGTGTGGGGGAGGAATGAAAGAGGATGTTGGTCAGAGAGAGCCTGGGCGTGGAGAAGAAAGCCGCGGGCTTTTGGTTGCGTGGAGAAAAATAATGGCAGGGGCGGCTGCTTGCGTGAAAGGGAGGAGAAAGTTGGGGAGGCAGCTGAGCTTTGTGTAGGGAGATGAAAATAAAGAAGTGCACTAGGGTTTATATTATAAAGAAGTGGGGTAGGTAGGGCAGGGGGCTGACGTTGTACAGTTGAGGAAAATACCCTAAGTTGTATTATATTAGTTTTTGATGTGGGGGGTTTGAAAGGAGCAACATGGTTTCTAAAGTTTTTGATGTTGCAACATTAGCCTAGGGTTTATATAATATATAGAAGTAGGGGCAGTTGCTATTTGGTTAGCCTAGGTTCTTATCATAAGAATTATAATAGGATTTCTATTAAAAGTGTTCCAAAAGACAGTACGAAGAGGGGGGTAGGCCTCAGGTTTCAAAAGTTTTAGGCTCTATATTTTTTTGTTTACTAGCTGTGAGCGTGAGTCTATGTTGGGTGCAAGAGTGATGTGTGGGTTCGGCCATGGGTGTAGAAACTAGGGTTTAATTAGGATGGGATATAACTACATTAGGAAGTGTTTTAAATCACTATTAATGATTTTTAATTGATTTAACATAGGGAATTAAGAGCAAATCAATTTAGTTATTAGGTATTAATAGGGAGGTTTCATTTGAAATTTAAAAGTTAAGAAAATGATTTTGAAACTTGAATTTAAAGGTTTAAAGTTTGAATTTGAATTTTTGAAAAAGTTAACTAACTATACAAAGATATTTTCAAATAATTATTAAAGGATAATAATAATAAGTATGAAGAAAAGAGGTGAGTATGGGTAAGGGTACGGAAACGTCCGTCAGACGGGAAAAAATATTACACTAGATAAATACAGATAAAATTAATCATGAGAAACCGGTCGTTACATCCTACCCACCTTAAAAATGATTCCGTCCTCGGAATCTTATCGGCTAAGGTACCGGGAAAACGTAAGGGTAGCGCTCGTATCTCCTCTTCTAATGTATACACACGATAAATAACCATCATGCCATATCCAAATAGTATTCCTAATATTAACATCAACACCAAAAGTATTACCACCGATACTACTAATGAACGCCAATGCTACTAGTAGTAACTATACACATACACACGTTACCAATTACGTATTTACATAACTTGTTTAATATCATCCCACAAATATAATCCAACCAATATTATTCTCAGGTGAATAGTAACACTTTACTACACCACCACATCAATTTACTAGCAGTAAGTATGCTATCACCTTGCACACTCACATCATTACCGATACATAAAGTATTACCATATATCTTACACATTCGTAATCTATAATGATATAGTACCACACGTCACTTAAACGTACCACTAATAAGTAAACACAACCATTCCTAATCCATTAATTCTTCAATCACGCAATCACTTTTACATACCGCTTGATACCATATACCCATTATAATAATATCACTACACGTAAACACGTGCACATAATACCTTACACTATACACCGATTCATATAGCCCTACTCCTAGCACTATGGTCAACGTAATCTACCCACCTTAGGATCAAGTACGTCTTCAGAGTTCCTTAAATATGCCGACATAGGGTGAGCGGATTTAGACACTAAGGTCATTCTACCCCAGTCATACATACATTGTAATGAAACCATATACATACATATGCATATCTATTCTATAAAACATGAATAATTTGAATTTTGTCCCAGTCAGCAGTCCAATCATATTGCTTTGTCCCAGTCAGCAAACTCTTTTGAATTAGAATAAGGAAATTGATCACATTTCAAATGACCTCAATTGAATTTGACTTGAATTTTACAGCATGGTTAGAAAATTAGAGGGAAATTTAGGAGGGAAATTTAGGAGGGAATTATGGGGGGAAATTTGTGATGTGATCAAATAATTTGATCACATCAAAGCTTGGAGGGATTTTGGAACCGGAGAGAACAACGTTGCCCTCTTCAAGCTCATCTTGGAGGGAATTTGGAACCGGAGAGAACAACGTTGCCCTCTTCAACCTCATCTTCAACCATTCCTCACGTTGACATTTTTTCTCACGTTGGGTGATCATCTTGAGCCTCATCAACCATTCCTCATGTCAACCATTCCTCTTCAACCTCCTCTTGAGCCTTCAGGTAAAATTATGTAATCATCTTCCTCACGTTGACATTTTCTCACGTTAGCCATTTTCATGTGTTTGCAAGGTTGCTGGGTGTGTTTAACCATTCAACCTCAGGTGAATCTGTGAATCAAAAATTTGTTTACACGTGAATTCAAAATTATTCAAATTGAATGGTTCAAGTTGGTGTTTTGAACTTTTCATCTGTGAATCAAAAATGTGTTTACAAAGTGAATTCAGCCATTTTCATCTGTGAATCAAAAATCTGTGAATCCGTGAATACTTTTTTGAATATAACCAACTTGAACTTTTTGAACTTTTTGAACTTTTTGAACTTTTTGAACTTTTTGAAATAACACTTGAAAAATTAGTTGGTGTTTTTGAACTTTTTGAATATAACATTTGAAATAACACTTGAAAAATTAGTTTTGAACTTTTTGAATAATTTTGAACTTTTTGTAATAACATTTGAATATAACAGTTGATAATGTTATCTGTGAATCTGTGAACTTTTTGTAAACAAATTCACGCTAATTTTTTGAATTCACTTTTATGAAACTTCTGCAAGGTGATTTGAACCCTTCAAAAATGTTGATATCCTGTGAATTTCAACTCAGTCAAATTTTGAACTTTTTGAAAATTTTGAACCTTTTGTTATAAATTTTGAAAATATTGAAAATATTGAACTTTTTGAATATAACTTATGAATATAACACTTGACAAATCAGTTTTGCACTTTTTGAATTCAAAATCAGTTTGAGTTGATAATGTTATCTGTTTCACTCTAATTTTTTGAATTCACTTTTGTGAAACTTTTGCAAGGTGATTTGAACCCTTCAAAAATCTTGATATCCTGTGAATTGCAACTCATTCAAATTTGATATCATGTGAATTGCGTGGGGATAACATTTGAATAACTCTGTGAATAACATTTGATATCATGTGAATGATACTTCAAAAATCTTGATATCATGTGAATTGCAACTCATTCAAATTTGATATCCTGTGAATGATATCCTGTTATCTGTGAATGATTATCTGTTAATGGTTAAATGTCCTGTGAATTGCAACAGGATATCAAGATAATTTGATATTTTCACTCTGTGAATGATTATCTGTGAAAATTTGAATGAGTGAATATTTGATACTTAATTTGATATAACCTGTGAATGAGTGAAAATTTGCAACATCAAGTTATATGTGAATGATTTGATAATTTGCAACATTAGAATTTTCACTTGAATCAGGATATCTCAGTTATCATTAGAGTTGAAAATTTCAAAAAGTTCAAAACACCAACTTGAATGTTAAAGTTCACATAAGATTTCATATCTCATAAGTTCAAATAAGTTCACATAAGATTTCCTGAAGTTTAACATTTCATTTCACACCAACCTGAACTTGAATGTTGGTGTTTGATACGAAATTTTCCTGAACTTTAACATTCAAGGTGGTGTTTGAAATTTTCTTGAAGTGAATACCAAGTTCACTTCAAAACACTGGTGTTAAAGTTCACATTCACATATCACTTCAAAACACCAGTGATATGTGAATGTTAAAACCTGGTATTCACTTCAAAACACATCGCATTCACATTCACATTCAAAACACTGGTTAAAGTTTAACACTGGTGTTTTGAAGTTTGATTTTGAAATCACATTCAGGTGAATCCCAGTTTCACATAACACTGGTTAAAATTTTGAAATCAAATTTTGACAATTTGCAACATTCACATTCACATTCAAAACACATTCACATCACATTCACAAATCATGATTTTGCATATCCTTCACCTAAAGTTCACATTAACACATGTTAAAGTTTAACACCAGTGATATGTGAATGTTAAAGTCAAACACCAACTTGAATGTTAAAGTTCACATATCACTTGAAAAGTAACATTAACACCAGTGATATGTGAATGTTAAAACCTGGTATTCACTTCAAAACACATTCAGGAACTTAAAATGTTAACATTCAATGTTAAAGTTGGTATTCACTTCAACCTGGTATTCACTTCAAGTGATATGTGAACTTTAACATTCAAGTTGGTGTTTGATATGAAATGTTAACATTTAAGTTCACATAAGATTTCCTGAATGTTCACTTCAGGTTGGTGTTTTGAATGTTAAAGTTAACTTGAATGAGTTGAAGCTTGATGTTGCAAATTCAACTTGAATGTTAAAGTTCACATAACATTTCATATCACACCAATTTTGAATGTTCACATAAGATTTCAAAATTTGATTTCAAATTGAATTTTCACTTCAGGTGAAGGATATGCAAAATCATGATTTCAGTTTTGAATGAGTTGATAATTTGCAACATCAATTTTCCTTTCAATTCAACATCAGGATTAGAATAGCAGAAGTATTTGAAAGCATCAACTCATTCACAAATACTTCATTCACAAATAGCTTTCATACTTTAGTATGATTTTTGATATACTTCATTCGCAAATAGCAGAAGTATATTTACAGAACTAAAAGCATTGGAAGGAAAATTTTCATTCAGAGATTTTTAACTCATTTGAAATCACTTGAAGATTCATTGACTAAAAGCATCAACTCATACTTGAATGTACTTCACAGATTTTGTGAATATCCTGCTGAAATGAGTTCTTCATTGAAATGAGTGAAATGAGTTCAATTGAATGTACTTCAGAGGTTGATTTGAAGTATCAATTTGAAATGAGTTCTTCATTGAAATCAACTAAATTCACAGATTTGAAATCAACTAAAAGCATCAACTCATACTTTAGTGAATAGGGTTGACTAGGTGATTTTTAGTGAATTAAACTGAAGCTTTTTAGTGAATTCACCTGAAGATTTCAACTGACTAAGGAAAATTTTCATTCAGAGATTTTTAACTCATTTGAAATCACCTGAAGATTCATTGACTAAAAGCATCAACTCATACTTGAATGTACTTCACAGATTTTGTGAATATCCTGCTGAAATGAGTTTCTTCATTGAAATGAGTGAAATGAGTTCAATTGAATGTACTTCACATGTTGATTTGAGGTATCAATTTGAAATGAGTTCTTCGTTGAAATCATCTAAATTCCCATATTTGAAATCAACTAAAAGCATCAACTCATACTTTAGTGAATAGGGTTGACTAGGTGATTTTTAGTGAATTAAACTGAAGCTTTTTAGTGAATTCACCAGAAGATTTCAACTGAATGAGTTGATTTCAACTCAACTCATACTTTAGTGAATATACACTCAAACTGAATATACATTCAAACTCATACTTCAGAAATTTCAACTCTGTTGATATCAAATTTTAGTGAATTCAACTAAATTCACAGATTTGAATACTTTAGTGAATTCACAGATTTCAAATTTTGTGAATATAGTCAAAACTTCAAAAATCTTCAGGTTATTTTATTGAATGAAGTATATCAGAAATTTGATATACTTCATTCACAGATTTTCACAGATATGAAAATCATCGACTCATTCACAGATTCAAAAATTGATTTGAGATACATCATTCACAAATTTCAAATTTGCTATAACCCTTCATGCAACATCAGGTGAATGTATCAGAAATTTGATATACTTCATTCACAGAATTTGAAAACTTGATATGAACTCAAATTTTTGAATTTGAAAACTGGATATGCACTCAAATTTTCAAAAATCCTGTGACTGTATCAGACATTTCTAATTTTGAAATATGTTTGAAAGGTGAAAATCCTGTGAAATCAAATTTCAATTTTCAAACATATTTCAAGTTATGTTTGAAACATATTTCAAGTTAATGTATCAGACCTTTCAAAAATTATATGTTTTGAGTTGATAAAAACATTTTTTTTGAAATGAGTTCTTGAAACAAATGTTGTTGCATTTGGAGAATTTACTGGTGCGATTTGATAAAATGGTGTGCGTATGCATTTTAGCAACAATATGCTAATTGTATCAAAATATGAATATTCTAATTGTCTCAACACATCCTGTCATTTGCATATTTTGCTATTTGGATTAGGGTCCTGATGCCCAGAAACTGCGCAAATGAATATGTCACAGTTTGACATATGGAATTTAAATTTGAAAAATTTATTCAAATGAGTGATAAACTTCAAATGAACATGTCAAATTCACTTCAAATTTTATAAACTGTGATAAAATTTGAATATGTCAACCTTCAAACTCATTTGAATATGTCAAATTCACTCATTCGCTCAGAATAAATATTCATCTATGATAAAATTATGTTAACAATAAGTTTAAATGATTCAGTTATACGTTGGCATTCTTTGACCAGCCTACGGATTTTCGCATTCCCATTTGCTTCACACCAACATGCGAACGGTATGGAATTTGTTAGTATAAACTACTGTATTCATGCTTGATTGATCATCATTAATCAAGGTTATGCTATGCACTCAATTTAGGCATCTGTTGATAGTGACGTATCAGCCTCACGGAAAGGACAAGAACAACATAGCTCTCTCACTGAGCCTATGATTAGTTCTTCACTACCAAGTGTTCGTCGCATTTCACCCTTGCAACAATGGCAACATAAAAGGAATCATAATGATACAATTTTTGAACACGACGCAGATCCATCTTCCAGGTTATTTCCATTTGAATGTGCCAAAAATTAAATATACTCTACTGTATTTTAATTGTAATTAGTTTGGGTGTAATTTGGATAGGTCTTTAGCTCAACACAGAAGGCGAGATCGAGAGCGTGAACAAGAACACCGAAACATATCTCACGCTCTGACGTCTGACAGTGTCCTTGATATTCCTCATATAACACCAGCACTCACAACTTCCCCAGTTGAACAAGAAGATGCTGTCTCAGCCTCGCGGAACGTTATGAATTCTGGACAAGTACCTGGACCATCTGTTAGGTTATTATCACCTGACTAAACATAAAATCTATACTACTATCATGTATTTTAATTGTAATTAGTTTGGGTGTTATTTGGATAGGTCTTTAGCTCAACGTAGAAGGCGAGCTTGAGAGCGTGAACAAGAACACCGAAACATATCTCACGCTCTGACATCTAATAGTGTCCTTGATATGCTTCATATACCACCAGCAATGACAATTTCCCCGGTTGAACAAGAAGATGTTGTCTCAGCCTCACGTAACGCTATGAATTCCGGACAAGTACATGGACCATCTGTCATGTTATTATCACCCGACTAAACATAAAATCTTTACTACTATCATGTATTTTAATTGTAATTAGTTTGGGTGTAATTTGGATAGGTCTTTAGCTCAACGCAGAAGGCGAGATCGAGAGCGTGAACAAGAACACCGAAACATATCTCACGCTTTGCCTTCTGACAGTGTCCTTGATATGCATCATTTAACACCAGCGATGACAACATCCCCGTTTGAACAAGAAGATGCTGTCTCAGCCTTGCGTAACGATATGATTTCTGGACAAGTACCTGGACCATCTGTCAGGTTATTATCCACCTGACTGTACATAAAATCAATTCTACTCATGTATTGTATTTGTATTTAGTTTTGGTTTTATTTTTGATAGGGCTTTAGCTCAACGTAAAAGGAGAGATCGAGAACAAAAACAAGAAAACATATCTCGATATATGACTCCTAACAGTGTACTTGATATACCTCAAAGCACACATGCATTACCAACTTATACTGTTGAACATGAAGATGAGGTCTTATCCCAAGATGCTGAACCATCTTCCAGGTTATTATCTATAGAATCTATCTACTTTAATGTAATGTAAATTTATTTAATGTTGGTTTTATATTGGATAGGTGTTTATCTACAGGATCACTTAATACACCTCACATAATACCTCCAGTCGCAACTTCTCAAGCTGAACAAGAAGATGATGGCACAGCTTCGATGTTAGTTTGTAGGTCAACTCATCATATAGCTGGTCTGCCAACAGAGGTTGATTATGGTCGACATTATCTTGGATTAATGAACATTCCATGCCCTCATTGTTCATCCTTACATTGGTTGGATGAACGGTTGTCGAGGTCAACTTTGACAACATGTCTTTTTGGCACATGTTGTTTGCAAGGAAAAGTAAAATTGCCAAAACTTAACGAACCCCCTCCAGCACTTCGAGAATTATATGATGGTGACAGTGAAGCATCAAAATCATTTCGAAAGTATACTCGGGAGTATAATGCAGCTAATGCATTTACCAGCCTTGGTGCGACAATGGATCAAAGATTGATTGTTGGCAGAGGCCCGAACATATTTACTATTCATGGAGAATTACGCCATCGAACAGGATCACTTCTGTCACAACCGGATCAAACAGCCAGTTATTGTCAACTTTACATTTATGATCCGGATTCTGCTATAAAGTTACGAAGTACTAGAAATCCACATTTGAGCAAGGATGTCTTACAAATTATTCAAAATTGTCTATCAGGCATAAATCCATTCATCAAACTATATTGTCAGGCTTATTCTGTTTTAGCTCAAGCAGATTTAGGTGGTCATGATCTTCATGTATATCTGCATTACAATTCAAACAAGGATCGTCGACGTTATAACCTCCCAACCGTAGATGAGATTGCGGTTATTTTACCTGGAGATGGCTATCGACCTTCCGGGATGCGAGATATAGTTTTACATCTTCGAGGAAATAATCAATTAATGCAAATCAATTAGGCTCATCCTGCATACTTACCATTACACTATGTCTTATTATTTCCTGATGGTCAGCTTGGATGGGAACCTGAGTTGAAGCAGTGGGATCCAGTTCAAAACATATCCTCAAGTAGACGCCTTACCATGTGTGAGTTTTATAGCTACCGTCTGTTTGAAAGACAGAACGAGTATTCTACAATTTTGAGAGCTGGAAAATTATTCCAATAGTTCATAGTTGATGCTTGGGCAGCAACTGCGCAACACCGTTTGACATTCATCAAACTTAATCAAAGAAAACTCCGCTCAGAGCTATATCAGGGTCTTGCAGATATTGATGCATATGTCAGATGTGACCAAATTGGACAGCGCATGATACTTCCCTCATCTTTCACTGGCAGTGCCCGTTACATGTTTGAAATCTTTCAAGACTCAATGGCTATCACACGTTATAACCAGCACCCGGATATTTTTCTTACCATGACTGCAAATCCAAAGTGGCCGGAAATTACTTCGGCTCTACTACCCAATCAAAAGGCTACCGACCGGGCAGATTTAGTTGCACGTGTATTTGAGTTAAAAAGAAAGGCTTTGATGAAGGAGATTGATGTTAATAATGTATTTGGAAAGAAAGTAGCGCATGTATTTACAATTGAATTTCAGAAACGGGGTCTTCCACATATGCATGCTCTTTTCTTTCTTCGTGGTCCATATAATATTCGTACATGTGATCAAGTGGATAGAATTGTTTGTGCTGAATTTCCTGATCCTGCTCAAGATCCTGCATTATTCGATACTGTGTCAAAATGTATGGTACATGGACCATGTGGTGTTCGAAATCCAAATGCTTCATGTATGGAAAATGGTAAATGTACTAAGAAATACCCTCGAAATTATGCAGATGCAACAACCATGGATCGTGATGGATATCCTATTTATCGTCGTCGTAATAATGAACATCGATATACTGTTAGGGGGCATCAAGTTGATAACCGAGATGTTGTTCCGTACAACATGTATCTCTCAAGACGCTTTAACTGCCATATTAATGTCGAAGTTTGTGCCGGGGTAAGATGTGTGAAGTACATTCATTAGTATATTTATAAAGGTCATGATCGGACTACAATGGTGTTGGGCGCAGTAGATGAGATCCAACAATACCTTGATGCAAGATATATTGGACCACATGAGGTAGCTTGGCGAATATTTGAGCATCCCTTACATCAGGAGATTCCGTCAGTTCAAAGATTGATACTTCATTTACCAAGTCAACACCGTGTTATTTTTGATCCAGATGAAGATGTAAATGCAATAAGGTCAGGGGCTGAAAATGAGAAGACAACTTTGACTGAATTTTTTACATGTTGCGCTTTGCATGAGTCTGCACATGATCTCACATATCAAGAATTTCCTCAAAAGTTTGTGTGGCATTCGTCAACAAAGGTCTGGACTCCAAGACAATCTGGTGAGCGATTTTATCTACGGTTGCTACTAACAGTTGTTAAAGGGCCAACATCGTGGGAAAATTTACGCACATACAATACTATCTAGTACCCTACATTTAAAGCAACATGTATTGCAAGAGGTCTTCTTGAAGATGATTCCGAGTGGAGACAATGTCTTTCCGAGGCTTCCATTATGAAAACAGGATATCAATTACGAAGACTGTTTTGTATTATTCTTATCGAATGTTCGCCGATCGACACCCTTGCATTATGGAATGAATTTTGGTTCCAGAAAGCACGACCTCCACCACTCCAACGAAAAAAGGTAAATAAATGTATAAATTTAAAATTTACCATATTATCAAATATATATTAATTTTTCGAAGAAATTTATGTTCTTAATTTATCTAGGTTATTGCTCATCCTATTAACTCTCCACTTTGGATTGAGCTTGACACATCATCTTTTTATAATGTGATGATGAAAAGGTTTTCTGCTTAAACATGATGAAGGTAATAAAAGTGAGTTGTACAAAGTAATTAGATATATCTTCGTTTCTAATTTTTGTATTCTAAGCTATGTTTTTATTTTTTATTTTCAGGACACAAGGCCCTAGCTTCATATGTAAATTTTGTTGGATTTAAATGCCTGTGTGAGAGATGGTGTTTTTGAAATTGGACTGCATGGTTGTTCAATCCAAAATGTATTTTTGTGTATATTTGTTCATAGTTAAGGGTTTTTTCTTTTGGCATATAGTTTAGGTTGTGTGATATTATTATAAGTCGATGTAAAAATATGTTGTCTTAAGTACTATTTTGGTTGAAACTATGATTTGGGGAAAATTCCCTTCAAAATATCCATGCAAAAAGTTTGTGCGGTGTTTTGGATTTTTATTTCCTTCTTTGTTTCATTTGGGAAGTTATGCCGATCTAATTTTTGTGGATTTTAGTGTCCGTATTTTTTGTTGGTTTTGTTGCTTCATTTGCAGGTTTACAAGGAGACTTTGTGAATTTTATTTGAGTTGGGTTTTCCCATGCGAGGTCCCCCGAGCCCTTGGGTTTCTTCATTTGGACAAATAAGGTAGGTAGTCGAGCTGTGAGTGCTTATTTTTTATAAATTATAACATTCCAGTAAATCTCCTATTCAAAATTGCCATGCACGCAAAGCATCATTCGATCAATTTTTTCCCATTCTAATTGCCATGCACGCAATCTCTGTTTGGTTATCGATCAATTTTTTCCCATTCTAATTGCCATGCAAAGCATCATTTTAATTTTAACATTGTAGAACAAAATGGTAGCATGATTAATTTGTAGCATGAGATGCCATGTAGCTTGATATGCCATGTAGTAGGATTTGTTAGTATGTCTCATTGAAAAAGTTAGTAGTATGCTAAATAGTCATAGTAGTATGACATGTTTTATTTTTAGCTGCTAAATATTTCCCTTGTAAATTTGGAACATGTTAATAGTTTGTAATGTTGTAGCATTATTTGTCAAGCTAGAATATTTATGTTAATTACGGCACCCAATATGTTAGCTTGCTAAAAATGATGCTAGTTTCATTTTAATATGAAGTTGCAAGTTTTGTAGTTGTATTTGTGTGTGATATATATTTAAGGTTATCCTTTTTGTAAGATTGGAATTATGTTAAGGAGTTGCAATTATCTTAACCTCATTCTCATGCTAGTGTTGACATGTTAATTGTGGCATTTAAATGTGTTAGAACTAGATTTAGAAAGGAAATTAGTTACTGGAATTTTTGTTGCAGCAGAACAGTAACTTGTAAAATTCGTAGAAAATAGTAGAAAAATGAGAAAAATAAAATTAAGGACACTACGAAAACTAGAGAAAATTTCCTACAACTTTGAAGAGAGGCCGAGAGCCAATTCTGACTGCAATTAGGATATCATAGCCAATCTTTCTGGTGTGACAGTTTTGGGCAGATTCTTATGTTAACTTGCTTAGAAATTGTAATGTTGTATTTTTTTTATCTTGAATTGAATTTGATCAATGTTGATGATAAATCATTATTATGCTCTTGAGATATGTCCTTATGATGATGCTTCATATGTTATGATTCATGTAGAAAAGTTATGATGATGAGAATTTGTGCAAGTATGAAATGGAAGCTGTAGTCGAAGCTGTTAAAGAATCATTGCTAAAACAATGATGTATTATGTTTAAAACTGAGAGTGAAGTTGAGAGTTTAACATCGGTGTTCTCGGTCCATTATTGAAATGGGTGAGACTCCAGATGTGGGTTTGGTGGAAACACGGATAAATTGTAGGTGTTAAGGAGCGGACGTAGTATGATTTCTCACTCGCTTCATCACTCCCGGAAGGGGGAGTTGACTAGAGTTAGAGAGGCCGCCGGTGCGCTCGTGACGCACCAGGACGGTAAATGATGGTTTACTCCGTTTTTTTGACAAAACAACCAAGATGAGTCTCACTCCGGTACCTTGTCCAGTCGGGTACGGAGTTACAAGAGGCCCCTCCAGTGCTCGTGTCGCTGGAGTGGTAACACTTTTCACCCACCCTGGGTGAAGTCCGCTCCCTTAGCAGCATATGGTTTATCCCGGTTCCAAAACAGAAAAACAATTAAATTTACTTAATTTAATCATTTATTAATTCAGTTCTGTTCACTGTTGTTTACTTTCAGCACTTATACTCTGTTTTTAATTTCTATGTAAACATGTGATGATGTGACACTTGTAGTTAGTTAGTTAGTTAGGAAGACCAGTTCTAAACTGGGTTCTACTATGGTGTTAGGAGTTCCTACTGGGTCCCGTATTGACGTGTCCCATCACATGGTTTACAGGTACGAGACCCGAGCAATCAGCGGGTGTCCCGGAGCCGGAGGCCGATACTTGTACAGCTGAGGTAGAGCCTACGGGCGACCTCATTCAGTTAGACTTCCCGGGTTTAGACTAGTGGGTGCGTTGTACCTGGTGGACTTTTGTACTTTTGGGTTGTGGTTTCTACGTTTGTTGTACTCGCTTTTTGTACCCCTTTTATACAGCTGATGTATGCTTGTATGTACATAAACTTATGCAAGTGATGTAATGTAACTCTGTGTGGTTATATTACTTTTCAGTACTGCGTTTTATTTCCTGTTGGAGCACTTTTCTTTTTCCTCTGTGTACTATTCCAGTGTTATGGTAGTGGCCTGCTCATATTTTACATTAAACCACAAAAAATGTCTAGTAGAATTTAGATAAGAAGGCTCGAAGCATTAGTCTAAATACTACAACGACCTCCTTAGCTACGCTCCCCGTACTTGGGTGAGTGGCGCATGACACTCTGTGTGAGACCCTACAACCTGACCCTTACAACAGGTTGGGCTCGAAGCCCTATATGACAGTGACCACATGCAGTGGTTGCCGTCCCTGCTTCAAAATCATCATTATATGGTTGACTCATCGACATGAGTATTGTCGGAACCACCCTGACTGCGTCTGTGATGAATTCTGCAGTTATAGTCTCTTCGTCTTAACTATGTCATGTAGATCAAGTCTAGGGTACGGTCAAACTGTCAACCCCAATAACTTGACTCCGGTTAGTTTCTATCGATCTTTAGTCAACTAATGTTGGACTTCTACCAATATACACTGATCAGAGATTTTACTAAAGACCGAACTAACTCTACGACACTAACTCCCATTGACCGGGAGAGACGAATCCCCTCTTGGTCATACTCTCCTCGTACGCTTCAAGTGACACCCGATCAAAGACCTTTCGACAGGCCTTACCTCGAAGCTAGGTCAGTGATCTAAGTGGCACCGTTCACGCACAGGTTCGTAAAATGACATCAAGTCAAAAGACCAACTAGCCTATCATCACTAAGAGTTATCATTGACAAATTAGTCAATATAACCATATGATAACTCTTGTGGATCGTTCAGTGAACTCATTCTCTAATGAGCACCCGTGTCTCGTCTTCGACTTCGCCAAGTCAAACGATCATGAGATCATCGCCATCGCTAAACGGCGAAGACTAAGATACAATGGTATATCTGATGTTTCGATATCCTTATCTCGAAACATCTACGACCACGAACCCCTTTTAGACTTATGCTACAGACAGTCAAACATTTCTCCATGATTGAGATACTCATCTTGATACCTGTTTGACCTTGCATAAAGTCTCAGGACTTTACCTAAGTTAATATCTAATGTTAACTACATTATTAAATAATTTAGATAAATTATTACTAAACAGCTTACTGTTATTTCGAATAAGATGTTTGTGCTATACACACAGAGATAAATAGCCTTGAGGGCATCATCTCTCTACACCTCCACCCTGGCTAGCCCCTGACTCGACCATTGCAGCACTCAGTGCCCCACATTCTCAGGCTTCTGCAGGGCCTTCTACTTCCACACCTGAGTTGGTCGTCACAGTCGAGTCCATTACTGCTATTGTCCTATTTTCACCTGTTGCAGTCTGCCTCGTCTCAAATGATGTGAGCACTACTCCCAAGCGCAGGAGATCGAACAAGTAATATCCTGGTGAGTCCAGGTATCGAATCCACGGGACAACTGACCTGCAAAACTACCAACTTCAGTTTGTAAAGGGTACTAATACGATAATAACCAACCACATAAAGATATGGAAGTAGGGTATTAAATAGCAAAAGGAAATCCTACGATAACTACGGTGAATTCGAAATGGGGTACTAATTTGGAGAGTATGTGTGGGTATTGATTTCGTTAGGGTGTGTGCAATCAATGATCATTAATATCTTTTCTATAACTCAACGTTTCGTCCGGTCAGGGCACGAGAACATCGGAAAATATTACGATAAACGTGCATTGAAAAGTGCCTTAAATATCGAATAGAGTGCTAGGTTCATGAGAAAATAAGCGTATGTGCCCGCAAGGGTCGTGCCACGAACAAATTTTCAGAGATTATATTTGATACAAGTACATCAACAACGATAATACTTGAGCAATACGTGTAGAAACTAGCAAAATACACGATTATACAATGCAAATAGGGCGAAAAGACATCAAAATCAATGATTACGACACCCTAACTACATCAATACCAACACATATGAAGATTAACCATGCATGTAGAGATTATAATCAGTATTCATAGACAAATACATCATAAAACATCAAAATACGTGAATAATACTTCAATTTCAAGACAAATATGCAAAATACAAGGCTAAAGATAGGAAAAATATCACCAATTCTCTCCAAATAGCCCCAAATCTCCTTCAAATAATAGATCTAGCCTCTGTCCCCTGGGCCTCCAAATTTGGTGGCGAAATACGGCTCCTAGAGCCTCCAATACGCCAGAATACGCAACCCTAGCCCAAAATATGCTTAAATAATAAACATTGCGGGTTTTAATAGCTTAATGGGTCAAAACCCGCTCCAAATCGTGTTCAAACCCAAACCCGCTGATCGCCACATCTTTCCACCGTTGGATTTGTGCGGGATGCGTTCTGCTTGTCATACGTGACCAAGCGGGTTTCAATATTTCGTCCGCTCCGCTCTCCGAGTTCTCTTCGTATCCAATATCAGCCGTCCGATCTAAGTGAGCAGTCGTTGCGATCTCGCACGTCGCGCACAAATTTCATTCGCTTCGCATCGTTCGTAGCTTTGACATAGGCCGTTGGATGCAGATCCTTCGGATACAGTAGAGCCACGTCGCTCTTAGAACTTCCGCCGCTTTACATTTACATTGGTCGCTTGAGTCCTTTGGATCGAGCTAACAACGGCTCCGATGACTCCACATCCATACGCAGCACATGTACATCGCCCGCTCCTTCAGTTCGATGCGGAGGAAATTGGGACCGTTCGATCGAGCGGGAGCTCGACAGGATATCGCCACGTCGTCCAGAATTTCGCCCCTTCATTTCAAAACACGGGAGCCATTGTGTCCGTTGGATCGTGATTGGATGGTGGGGATTTGCCCGCTTCTTCGCTCATCTCCGCTTCCCATTGGACCGTGGGATCTAGATCGGACGGATGACAATAAGCCACGTCGCCCGTATATGGTTGTTGAAGCAGCGACGTTGGATTCGAGCAGGAAAAGTGGAAATGCTGCCGCGTGTCCGCCAAGATTCGTGCGGCCATATTTCCAAGCGTATTTTCAGCGTATTTCCTCATTTAATTGGTATTCTGTATTAAAAAATTCACAGTAATTAGCACAGATCTCAGAAAAATACAAATAAATATTCTTTGGAATCGTGAGATCGAGACATAGCCATGAAAAATATAAAAAGGCAGAAATACTCACTAAAATTCATACTTTGTGCTTAAACAAGGTGATTTCTCTAATAAATGATTATTTACAAAATACGAACGTATTAGAGACCAATTAAGCATCATATGAGCATAAAATAGGGCTAAATGGAGGGTTAAATATGTAATATTCAACCCGAATCACATCCCCCAACTAGCGATTTGCTAGTCCCTAGCAAAAAGAGCGATGAATACAGATGATTAGTAAAATAATAAATTCTATCAATTTCTTATGGTATGGATCAACAATACGCTTCCCAACATGATTTACACCATCAATGTACACAATCCATGACTAAGATCAATCACATGATATTTTCTCTAATTTAATTTGAATAAATAACATGCAAGCATCGTTTTGCGCAAGCGAAAGTATAACATGTCGTTATATTCAAGTCTTCTCATTTCCAAGGAATTGGCATCCCACAAAGATCGTTCAAATTATGGGTGGTATTGAAGTTGATTAGTTTATTCACCATTTCATTTTTTTTTCTTTTTTTAGTTCCGTGTAACGCACATAAAGCAACATTTGCGGAAAAATGTATAACTTGGATCGCTCCATCAAATGAGTGAGCTTCGGGTCAATGGCTCCCAAATTAGACGATAATGGGGTATTAGGCCAAAAAGGACCACTCGGACTGTACTACTCGAGCCAACCAAGTTATTTATTTAGTGACACACTTATTCATCATCATTTTTTTCTGTTTCTTCATCTTTTTCTCTTTTTTTCTTTGTAAGCAACTCAACACCCATAAATATGAACATGAACATTAATAACGATGGCCAAATTCCTCTTCAAATTGAAGAGTATTCTAATAAATCGTGTATACTTAAGCTTTTTCATCAACGTAGTATGCATGAAATAAATTCAAACTATTTCGAGATATTAATCATGGAAATTAAAAATTTTCACGAATAGCATATTAACGGTAATCCCATGGGATAATAAAAATTAATTCACACCATAAACAATTTTTAGAACTCAATCAATGCATAATCATCCGCATTTGGAGTGTGAAGGAGTTTTAAATGATGAAATTGGTGGATAATTCTTTTCTTTTGCCTTGTTTTTGAAAGAAAAAAATCCTAAGGTCTCATACACACACCCCCAACTAAAGATGGACATTGTCCTCAATGTCGAAAGGGGTATGAGTTTATTCAAAGCAAAGCATCCTAGAAAGCATATAAAAATCTACGCTAATGGAAAGAGCACACCGTGGTCAAATGGCGGATCCCGAATCTTTAATGGTGGAGGAAGTTGTTCTATTTACGCCTTGCGCTCCTCGGTGATTATTCTTCCTCCAAAAGCTAAATTGGACTCCAGCAACACAACTCCAAGCATCTCTATAAGCTGTTTACCAATGTCCTGCAAGAGATGAGTTATGTCAGTCCAAAATAGTTTAAAATTCTTCTCTACAAAAATATTCCATATGTAGTCATCAAAATAGGTGAAAGAAATTAAAGAATGTTGATGACTACTCCCTGAAGGATATGCACTACTCTCGATATGATGCTCAGTCATTGGAGAGAGGGGTAAATGATTTTGGGAAAAAATTGGGGGAGTGAATGGTTCGGGCTCCATAGAGATAATCTCTAAACCCATGTCCCTAGTTGTCTCCTCCTCCCGTTCATCTAAAATTGCTAGCTCGTCCTCTCTTTTGCACACACTTCCTGCCATATCAATGTTTTCATTCGTGACTTCATCGTGGCATGGCTTGCTCGGTATACCTGTAATAGAAGATAAACTCACATTAGATTCTGGAAATTGAATTTCAAAGGCATTACTTTCTTCTAAGCAAGTGGCAATCAGAGTAAGATTTTCAATGGATTTCTGAATCTGCCGACTCCGTGCAAGGAAATTTTCTTGGAATTGATGAGATGTAGCCTCCTGTGTCTGAATGAGCAAGTAAACTTCCTCTTTCAATGATTGCAAAGGTACGTCTACGCTTTGCTCCCCTTGATCAAGGCTTGAAGGCTCCGTTGAATTGCACTCTGAAGTCTCTTTCATGATTTCTTCATTCTCTTGTAAAGACTCCATGTAATTCCACGCCTCTGTTGGCGTCATGACTTCCAAGAATTCCTACAGCTGTGGTCATAGTCCACCTAGGAAGGACTCTATAAGTTCTTTCTTTGTGTACCCATGTCAGTGAACCTCCTCCAGGCCTGAAAGAAGTTTCACAATCAGTCTGATTAAAGCCAACGATCTTGAGGTTCTTCATCCTATGTTTGTGTGCATTACGATAAAAATTCATGCATTCTATATATTCCATATCCTCCATCGATTCCACATCCTCCATCGATTCCACATCCTCCATTTTTTTTATAAAGAGAAAACAAAAGAAAATACTAATAAAAATCCTAAACTATAAGATGGAAGGATCTCACAGAATGTTCCTCCAAACGAACTAAAATTGTAGTCTCGCAAGTACTATTATCCCCGGCAACGTCGCCAAAAACTTGCCTCGTCTCTAATGATGTGAGCACTACTGTTGAGTATTGGACTCCCCGGATTTGGTTTTGGATGATGAGCAAACATAAATATATCATGAACTAACAGTTTGTGAACGCAGTTATGGAGATTGTCACCAAAATACCACGTACAACAAAAGCGACGTCTCAAGACTTCTCAATACGCGTAATCGTATGCCTGGAGCTTCGTTGAAGCTCAAGGAGCAATATTGAAGTCAAGAGGAATGAAGATTGAAGCTTTGAAGACGGCTCGTAAGGTTTATTTTATAGTCTTCTAGCTTCATAGATTAGAATGTTAAGACTTGAGTAGGACTTACCTTATAACCTTCATTTCGCTCATATCTTAGAGCTAGGATTATCATAGAAGCCATTAGAAACTTTCCCGAAGCCTATCGCTCTTTTCCTCGGCTTCGAGTGCATGTTAGTTGGTTCATGAAGAGTCACCAACCGACTAGATGACGATCTAGTCGGTCGGACACTCTACTTAAACCGACTAGTTTGAATTCTCTAATTCAGCTCTTTCTATGTCTACAGTTAGTCGGTCAAAGAAGAGTCACCGACCGACTAGATGACGATCTAGTCGGTCAGTAATCCTTCTTAGACCGACTAGTTGTGTTCACTCATTTTCAGCCTGAGCTACTGTTTCGAGTTAGTCGGTCAAAGAACGTTTACCGACCGACTAGTTGAGAAACTAGTCGGTCAGCATTTGTTCTTAAACCGACTAAGTCATCTTGAAGTCAACCTTTTCCTTTTTCACGTTAGTCGGTCCAAGAACATTCACCGACCGACTAGTTTAGAAACTAGTCGGTCGGCAAGTCTTCTTAGACCGACTAGTTGTCTTTGCCTGGAACTTCACCTTTTGGCTGTTCACCTCTTAGTCGGTCTACGTTGTATCACCGACCGACTAGTTGATGAACTAGTCGGTCAGTGATCCTTCTTTGACCGACTAGTCCGGTTCAGAATAGAGCCGTTGGGATCTTTTTGAACTCGTTTTTCCTTGCCCCTATAAATAGAATCCTGATTCATTTCTTGAAGGGGTTAAGAAACATATTGGAGATATTTTCAGATCAAAAGAGAAGAGCTATCAACTCTATTTCCAAGCTCTCTCTTCTCACAAGAATCTCTCCCTCAAGTTCTTGAGTCCTATATCCTTAAGAGAGATTCTCTCCATTGTGAGCCATTCAAGCTAGAAGCTTGATTCTAGGTCACCGTCTCCACCCTAGGCTTCCATTGCTGGTCATCTTCTTGAAGCTAGGGTTTGGTGCCATCTTCCTCCATCAAAATCCTCTTTGCCCTAATTTGGTAAGAAATCTCAAGGCATAGGTATTTTGTTGGTAAGCATTTCATTTCATTTACATTCGTTATTTGAATTGTATACTCTCGGTTGTGAGAGTTTGCGTGATCCCAGGTTGTGGGAGTCACGGACATCGTTTGTAGTTCGATTGCACTTGCGAGGTTTTCGCAAGTGGGCATATTGGAAATCTTGAGTTAGGGTTTCTAACTCAAGTATCCGGAAGGGATCCGGGTGGTTGGGACGTAGGATCACCGGGAACAAGTCGGGGAGACTTGGGTGGATCCGAACCCATTAAACCATTTGTTTGCGTTTGCATTTATTTTTGTTGATCGTTGTTATTCCGCATTGTTGTTTGTTAATTGCACGATAATTAGGAATAACACTCCTTATTATTTAAAAGTACTATTCACCCCCCCTCTAGTACATGTGCAGTAGCTTCCCAGGGCACTACAATTGGTATCAGAGCCAAGGTTCAAAGCTACATATAGCCTAAGTTCAAAGCTATGACAAACAACGACTACAACGTCTTCAAGAACCGCGATGGAGCTTCTTCAGTTATGGAAGGACTATCCTCAGTCAGGCCTCCACACTTCAACGGTACCAACTATGGGTACTGGAAATGCCGGATGCAAATTTTCCTCCGGAGCACTTCACTATGGAGAGCCACCATGACGGAGTATGTCGAGCCTTCCGAAGAAGATTTCACGAAGTGGACTCCCGCGGAGGTCGCCGCGGAAGTAGCCAATGCCAAGGCAATGAATGCCTTGAATTGTGCGTTGGAGCCCGAGGACTTCAACAAGATATGCACATGTAAGAGTGCATTTCAAATATGGAACCAACTCCTCATATTGCACGAAGGATCGAGTACGGTAAAAGATTCTAAACTCGTCGTTGCTAATAAAGAATTTGAGTTGTTTCATATGGAGCAGGGCGAAACCATGAAGGAATATTACGCTCGCTTCGTGGATATATCAAACGACTTGGAAGCTCTTGGGAAGGTCTATACCCAAAAGGAGAAAGTCGCGAAGATTATCGACGGTCTTCCATCATATTGGGAAAAGCGTACCTTCGCCATCGAGGAAGGTAATGACATGAATAAATATACCGTAGTACAACTAATGGGTACCTTGTTGTCTTACGAGGCACGCAAGGATAGTAAGATCCGAATGAAGGAAAAGATGAAAGCGTACTTGAAGCAAGATGAGCCAAAGAGAAAGGCGATTGCCTTCAAGGCCGCTCCATCTACCGATGATGAAGAATCGGAAGACGAATTGGACATGGAATCCATTGCCCGTATGGCAAGGAAGTTCGATCGATTCCTCCGAGAAGGTATATCTTTGAATAAATCTAAAGTTAGTTCGACTAATGCTTCTACTCCCGTGTGTTATAAATGCAACAAGCCAGGACACATCAAACCGGATTGTCCTCTCTACAAACACAAGGAGAAGGGGAAAGCATCGAAGCACGACAAGTCGAGAAAGTACAAGAAAGGACTTGTTGGCACATTCACCGACTCCGAAGAGGATTCCTCAAGTGGAGAGTCGGATGATGGAAGAGTGGAGAAAGCAAAACTTTGCTTCATGGCTAATGAGGCAAAAGATCGAAAGTCCTCCTTCGATGATAGCGAGGATGAAAGCGAGGATGGTAGCGAGGATGAAAGTGGAGAACCTACTATTGATGAAATGAGGTTAGCAAACCAAGAAATTTGGTCTAAATTTACTAAATTAGTAGATAGATATAATGAGACCAAAGATGAACTTGTTAACCTCCAAACCTCTCCTAAGTCTACCATCACCAACAATGACACCATTGTTGAGACACTCGCCAATGAGAAAGCAAGTTTGCTTACTCATAATGGCTTGTTGAGAAATGAGGTGAAGAACCTCAAATCTCAACTTGAGCATGTTCATTTTGAGAAATCGGATGAACACAAGATGGCGGATTTGACGTCTCAAAACTCAACCTTGAGTTTTGAGAATAAGAATCTCAAATCTCGTGTTTATGCACTCACATCGCAAGTATCCACTTTGGATGCTTCGATGCATTCTCTCAAAGAGAAGTATGAGTGCACGTTAGGCCGTATCAATGATTTCAATAGAGGTAAGGGCCATTTGGATAATATCCTAAATGACTTACTTCCGGCCAAACACCACATTGGCTTGGGGTATAAGATGTGAGACTCATCCAAATCGTCTACCACCTTTGTTAGGCCGACATCCGATGCCTCGACGAGTGGGAGCAAACACCCCGTTGGTAGTTTTCCTACCAATAGTGCTTCCACTTCGTACACACCCCCGATTGGAAAGAAACCCACTTTGGGTAGACCTCTAAAGAGGGGTCATGCATTTTTGTACTCTCATGCTATGCCACGTAGGAACACACATCCTACTCCACCGGTGCATGCTAATAATGATTTTTATGTTCCGCACCCACGAGCACGTGCGAAAACTCATATGAGACACCCACATGCACGTAATCATGCTCATGCACATCCTAATGCTTATGTTCAAACATCTCATCCACATGTGCATGCCTTCTCTCATAATCATCCTCATGCTCATCATAATGTTATTGCTAGATCTCATGCTCCTAGGCCACATGCACCACATAGAAATCAACCTTTTGTGCATGCAACCACTAGGAAGAGGATTCCCAAAATGTACACTATTTGGGGTCCCAAGAACACTAGCGATGATGCTATGAATGTTTATGTGCAATCCTATATTAATGATGTTATTTTGAATGATGATTATGTTGGGAAGTCAAGTTCCTCTTGGACTTGGTTTCCGAAGGGTTAGTTCCTTTAACCCTTCAATGCTTGGTACCATGAGTTTATGATCATGTTATGGGTACCAAGGCATATGTTTATAAATTTGATTTTAATTATATTAATTTATGGGTTACAATAATTTTTATTTCGTATTTCAAATTTGTTGTCTAACCCATTGGATCCAAAAGGATTTTTGGATACCAAAATGAAGTTTTCTAGGTTCAATCCACCGTGGGATACCAACCCTACCAACTCCTCGATTTGCGAAGACTTTCATTCAAACGGAGTTGATGGTGCTTAGGTAATGCACCAATGTAGGGGGAGCTTAATGGTGTAAGTATGATATTACATTTGGTATCCATGAGGGTTGAATGCATGCTTGGTTAGAATCTATTTCTTTACATTGGTATCATTTTGTTTCTCCTAGCATGATAAAATTGTGAATGCCATAAATGCTTTGAAATTCATATCTATTTTTGGCATGATATGTTTTTAAAAGTTATTATGATAATTTTCGTATTTCTTTTATCACCTTGTCACTTCTCATCGCACACTTCACTTAGTTTTGATGTGCTTTTACTTTATGTTCATTTTCGATCGATATTGTGACATTTGATATTCTTTGATGTGCACCACTCTTCTGTTGGTTCATTCCTTTGTGCACATTTTATGTATGTCTCTGATATTGATTTCGTCGCTCGACGATTTATATTGATTCAATAGCTTTAGTTGTATGAAAACATAGAATTGTTTTCCATGCACTAAAATAGCTATAAATGTTGATATTGGAGAATAAATTCCTTTCATCAATAAGTGAATTTACATTTGATATTTTGATGATTTTAATTTTTCGATTTTCGACTATGATCTCATTGAGACGCTTTGAATTTATTCGATTTTTATTTTGGTGTCATATGAAACGTGGTCGTATTCTTAGACTCCCATGCTTAATGAATTATGTGGACATGATTTATTTTCATTGGCTTCCTCCCGCTCTTTTTGGATTATGCCAAAGGGGGAGAGATATAATAATGGCATAATAATGGCATGTGCTAAATGATAATCTACCATGAATCTAATTTGATATGTTAGATTCAGAGGAAGTTAAGATATAAAAATGGATTACAAATCCTAAATCTCAAATATTGGATTTGAATTTTTACTTTCCTCGTCTGCTTGATGTATGTGCTTATTATTTCATATGGAACTAATGTGTCATCAATGCAGGGGGAGTAAGTATATTTCATTTAGTTCATTATTTCTGATTATTATTTATGTTGGTTTGTCATCACCAAAAAGGGGGAGAATGTTGAGTATTGGACTCCCCGGATTTGGTTTTGGATGATGAGCAAACATAAATATATCATGAACTAACAGTTTGTGAACGCAGTTATGGAGATCGTCACCAAAATACCACGTACAACAAAAGCGACGTCTCAAGACTTCTCAATACGCGTAATCGTATGCCTGGAGCTTCGTTGAAGCTCAAGGAGCAATATTGAAGTCAAGAGGAATGAAGATTGAAGCTTTGAAGACGGCTCGTAAGGTTTATTTTATAGTCTTCTAGCTTCATAGATTAGAATGTTAAGACTTGAGTAGGACTTACCTTATAACCTTCATTTCGCTCATATCTTAGAGCTAGGATTATCATAGAAGCCATTAGAAACTTTCCCGAAGCCTATCGCTCTTTTCCTCGGCTTCGAGTGCATGTTAGTTGGTTCATGAAGAGTCACCAACCGACTAAATGACGATCTAGTCGGTCGGACACTCTACTTAAACCGACTAGTTTGAATTCTCTAATTCAGCTCTTTCTATGTCTACAGTTAGTCGGTCAACGAAGAGTCACCGACTGACTAGATGACGATCTAGTCGGTCAGTAATCCTTCTTAGACCGACTAGTTGTGTTCACTCATTTTCAGCCTGAGCTACTGTTTCGAGTTAGTCGGTCAAAGAACGTTTACCGACCGACTAGTTGAGAAACTAGTCAGTCAGCATTTGTTCTTAAACCGACTAAGTCATCTTGAAGTCAACCTATTCCTTTTTCACGTTAGTCGGTCCAAGAACATTCACCGACCGACTAGTTTAGAAACTAGTCGGTCGGCAAGTCTTCTTAGACCGACTAGTTGTCTTTGCCTGGAACTTCACCTTTTGGCTGTTCACCTCTTAGTCGGTCTACGTTGTATCACCGACCGACTAGTTGATGAACTAGTCTGTCAGTGATCCTTCTTTGACCGACTAGTCCGGTTCAGAATAGAGCCGTTGGGATCTTTTTGAACTCGTTTTTCCTTGCCCCTATAAATAGAATCCTGATTCATTTCTTGAAGGGGTTAAGCAACATATTGGAGATATTTTCAGATCAAAAGAGAAGATCTATCAACTCTATTTCCAAGCTCTCTCTTCTCACAAGAATCTCTCCCTCAAGTTCTTGAGTCCTATATCCTCAAGAGAGATTCTCTCCATTGTGAGCCATTCAAGCTAGAAGCTTGATTCTAGGTCACCATCTCCACCCTAGGCTTCCATTGCTGGTCATCTTCTTGAAGCTAGGGTTTGGTGCCATCGTCCTCCATCAAAATCCTCTTTGCCCTAATTTGGTAAGAAATCTCAAGGCATAGGTATTTTGTTGGTAAGCATTTCATTTCATTTACATTCGTTATTTGAATTGTATACTCTCGGTTGTGAGAGTTTGCGTGATCCCGGGTTGTGGGAGTCACGGACATCGTTTGTAGTTCGATTGCACTTGCGAGGTTTTCGCAAGTGGGCATATTGGAAATCTTGAGTTAGGGTTTCTAACTCAAGTATCCGGAAGGGATCCGGGTGGTTGGGACGTAGGATCACCGGGAACAAGTCGGGGAGACTTGGGTGGATCCGAACCCATTAAACCATTTGTTTGCGTTTGCATTTATTCTTGTTGATCGTTGTTATTATGCATTGTTGTTTGTTAATTACACGATAATTAGGAATAACACTCCTTATTATTTAAAAGTACTATTCACCCCCCCTCTAGTACATGTGCAGTAGCTTCCCAGGGCACTACAACTACTCCCAAGCGCAGGAGATCGAACAAGTAATATCCTGGTGAGTCCAGGTATCGAATCCACGGGACAACTGACCTGCAAAACTACCAACTTCAGTTTGTAAGGGGTACTAATACGATAATAACCAACCACATAAAGATATGGAAGTAGTGTATTAAATAGCAAAAGAAATTCCTACGATAACTACGGTGAATTCGAAATGGGGTACTAATTTGGAGAGTATGTGTGGGTATTGATTTCGTTAGGGTGTGTGCAATCAACGATCATTAATATCTTTTCTATAACTCAACGTTTCGTCCGGTCAGGGCACGAGAACGTCGGAAAATATTACGATAAACGAGCATCGAAAAGTGTCTTAAATATCGAATAGAGTGCTAGGTTCATGAGAAAATAAGCGCATGTGCCCGCAAGGGTCACGCCACGAATTTTTTTTCAGAGATTATATATGATACAAGTACATCAACAACGATAATACTTGAGCAATACATGTAGAAACTAGCAAAATACGCGATTATACAATGCAAATAGGGTGAAATGACATCAAAATCAATGATTACGACACCCTAACTACATCAATACCAACACATATGAAGATTAACCATGCATGGAGAGATTATAATCAGTATTCATAGACAAATACATCATAAAAACATCAAAATACGTGAATACTACTTCAATTTCAATACAAATACGCAAAATACAATGCTAAAGATAGGAAACATATCACCAATTTCTCCAAATAGCCCCAAATCTCCTTCAGATAATAGATCTAGCCTCTGTCCCAAGGGCCTCCAAATTTGGTGGCAAAATACGGCTCCTAGAGCCTCCAATACGCCAGAATACGCAACCCTAGCCCAAAATACGCTTAAATAATAAACATTGCGGGTTTTAATAGCTTAACGGGTCGAAACCCGCTCCAAATCGCGTTCAAACCCAAACCCGCTGATCACCGCATCTCTCCACCGTTGGATTTGTGCGGGATGCGTTTCGCTTGCGACACGTGGCCAAGCAGGTTTCAATATTTCACCCGCTCCGCTCTCCGAGTTCTCTTCGTATCCAATATCAGCCGTCCTATCTAAGTGAGCAATCGTTGCGATCTCGCCAGGTCGCGCGCAAATTTCATTCGCTTCGCATCGTTCGTAGCTTTGACATAGGCCGTTGGATGCAGATCATTCGGATACAGCAGAGCCACGTCGCTCTTAGAATTTCCACCGCTTTACATTTACAGTGGTCGCTTGAGACCTTCGGATCGAGCTAACAACGGCTCCGATGACTCCACGTTGATACGCAGCACATGTACGTCGCCCGTTCCTTCAGTTCGATGCGGGCGAAATTGGGGCCGTTCGATCGAGCGGGCGCTCGACAGGATATCGCCACGTCGTCCAGAATTTCGCCCCTTCATTTCAAAACGCCAGAGCCATTGTGTCTGTGGGATCGTGATCGGTCGGTGGGGATTCACCCGCTTCTTCTCTCGTCTCCGCTTCCCATCGGACCGTGGGATCTAGATCGGACGGATGACAATAAGCCACGTCGCCCGTATATGGTTGTTGAAGCAGCGACGTTGGATTCGAGCAGGAAAAGTGGAAATGCTGCCGCGTGTCTGCCAAGATTCGTGCGGCCGTATTTCCAAGCGTATTTTGAGCGTATTTCCTCATTTAATTGGTATTCTGTATTCAAAATTTACAGTAATTAGCACAGATCTCAGAAAAATACAAATAAATATTCGTTGGAATCGTGAGATCGAGACCGAGCCATGAAAAATATAAAAAGGTAGAAATACTCACTAAAATTCATACTTTGTGCTCAAACAAGGTGATTTCTCTAATAAATGATTATATACAAAATACGAACGTATTAGAGACCAATTAAGCATCATATGAGCATAAAATAGGGCTAAATGGAGGGTTAAATATGTATATTCAACCCGAATCACAGTCCCTGGTACACAGCATGGGGACCAGTCACCACCTTCAGAGGGTGGTGCCCCTGCTTGATGTTGTCCCTACACAATTTTTGCTTCCATCATATTATATTGTGCCCATCTGTCTTTTCGGGGCCATGTTCTTACACAGCTTGGGGAAAGACTGACGTGCGTTTATATTTCATATATTCACGCACGTTTTCTCTCGTGTTTTTTCGTATTTTCCGCCGTCTTTTATTCGTTTTCTCGTATTTTCTCGTTTTCTTTCACTTTTCTTTGTTTCTCCATGTTTGCAGGAGTTTGCCCGCGTAGGGGACGTTTAACGACGATATCTCAAGTCCCCGGAGCAACGGGAGGAGTCACGCGTGATCCAGGGGGTCAAACGACGAAGATTACATCTTTCAGCCCCTCACCCGGTCGGTTGGTCATCTCCAACCGATCGGGTGATGCACGCGTGCACCACCCGGTCTCAGCTGGAGCTCAAGTGAAAGTCACCCGACCGGTTCACAGGCCGGTTCAACGGTGGCCAACTCTCTGTCTTTTCAAGCCAAATTCCAACCGATCGGGTGACTCTCACCCGATCGGTTCATCTGTAGCTGATTCTGAGGAGCCAAGACACGGGCATCCAACCGACCTCTTCACCCGATGGCACCATGATCCAACCGGTCACCCCAAGAACTCAACCGACCGGTTCATCTGACCGGGTGAAGCTCCGCCGTTTTCTGTTTATTATTTGTAACAGATCATCCGATCGGTTGACTTGTCAACCGATCGGGTGGCGTTTTTCTTGTGGTTTTGGACCCGATCCGTTAGGGCTCGGAATGGGGGCTATAAATACCCAATGCTGGCCGACTTTTAGCGCATCTTCTTCTTGGATCTTCTTCAGATTTTCTAGGGCCTTTTGCCCCTTTCTCTTGTTAGTCTTAGGTTAGTTTAGATTAGGTCTTTTGTTCAATAAGTCTTGTATTGGATTGACGATTCACTCAAGATAAGTATTTTCTTCTCTTTTTATCCATTATTTTGTATTGTGTTTATTTTGCTTGATGGTGAAAGTTTATATGTCTTTTGTGTTGTTTGATTATATGTTATTCACCATTGAGTAGTTTTGATGAACCCTAATACGGGTTAGGGTAGAATTGATGCTTGGGTTGTTTCATTTGACTTTGTTGCATGGCATGTGTTCGATGAAATGCGTCAATGTGGATTTCTAGCAATCTAGGTCCAATTCGTACGACGACACACTAGTTGTGTTGGGGGTTGGGGTCCGGTGCTTGTCCAGTCAAGATCCGCTTCGATGTATTGCTAGAAATCACATTTGACCTATTTGGCCATTAGGGTTACGCGGGGGTGTTTCATTGTCATTGGCGGGAGAAAGACCGCCTCTGACCGTCGGGCCAAGGGGGAATAAACTTGGCGGTTGACTCCCTAGCCACAGCTCACGCCCCTTGTGTAGACATCGAGTCCTCGCGCGCGGGAGCGGCTTGGACGAAGTGTTGGGAGATATCATTGTGGCCTTAATGCTCCCGGTTGCGGAAGGTGTTAATGGACATGGGAATGCCCACCGTCCGAAATCGGGTAGGCCTAGCGTGCTTGGCACCGACCGGAATATCGGGCCATGGACGCTAGGTACCACCTTTTGGGGCAATGTCTCACCCTGGGTCAAGTCAAATGCCAAGTGCCATGAGTGCTCTAGCCTGTGTTAGCGGGGATTCATTTTGTGTCATTTTCATTTCATTCTTTTATTTCTACACTTCACCCATATTATCCGCGTAGCTAGCACACAACCTAGGCGAGGCTAGTAGCCACTCAAGCCATCCACCTCCCTGAGTTCGATAAACCCGCACCCTACACTAACCATGCACTTGCGGTAAAACGACACCGCGCCCAAACCGTAAACGGGGCGCCGGTCAAGATTTTTTTTTAAAAAATATATTCAATAACCAAGAAAATTGTCCCCCACCATTATATTATCTTTTTGTTATTCTCTTGTACTATTGACGCTCCTCTCTAGTTTTCTTATTTTTGTTGTCCAGATATCTTTGATATTACCATATGGAGATCAAATTTCGATGCTCAGATGGGAGGATACGATCCTTATCCAGTTGTGGTTTGTGAGACTTGTGGGATGGCGGGGCACGTGTATTATGATTGCCCATTTACGCTTGAGAGCCTCCCCCCACTCCAAGGCCAAACATTTTCACACAACCTTAGCCCAAACACCTCCCATCCATTTCCTCAACCTTATACCCCTCCACAAACACAAGAAGAATCAAGCCTCATGTCTCTCCTTGAAAGTGCCATGTTTAACCAAGGCCAAATATTACAAAACTTAATGGTACCAATCACCGAGCCGACACCGAGGAGAGGGGATGAAGGAGAGGATATACCCACTTTCATGGTTGAGACCACCATGCCATCGGCCACCATAGACACATCTCAAGCCGATACCCCATTTTTCCATCACTACCACTTGGATGACGAAGCATTTTTTGATGATGATAGTGAGGATGGGGAGATTTATCTAGGATCTGTGGGAGAGATTTCTTGTCTTGATTTGGATACCCCGCATGAGTCCTATGAGAGCACCAAGGAGTTTACAGAGATTATGCATACCGGTGAGGAGGATGTGCATGAGGACGAGGACACCATGACCACATACGAGTGGTCCGCTCCACATCCACCTCCACAGCCATCTCTGTCACAGCTTCCTCCTTGGTTTGTGGTCAACCATGAGGATGTCATTCAGGACATCGGTCAGATGGAGGAGCATGAGCATATCGTCGAGGAGGATGTGCATGAGGGCTTAGATACGATCGTCCACTTCATGGAGCCCGAGCCACATCTACCTCTACCATCACGCTCCACTTCTTCTGCGGCTGAGCATCTACTTGAGCATATTGCCCCTATTCAGGGAGATTTTCATACTCACTCTCACTCCACATTTGAGTCTCGCTTTTCACGTCCTATTTCTTTAGACTCATATATATTTGACACACCATATCTCTCACAGGACACGGGATCGACTTCCCGTGAGGTATGATGCGGTGTGTCACCACCTGGAGAGCAACTTCACATGGAGAGCGGGGATTTGATCATCGCTAGCACAGAGGATATCATACCATTTCCAGGGAGTGTTCGCCACATTTCATATATTTTACCATCATTTACCGGCGACTATCTCTGGGATACATTTATTTTGGGAAATAATTTCTTGCCATGGACTAATGCACCTCGTCCTTTGCAGGTCACAGGTGGACACCTACAAGGGATGCTTGGAGGTGCATTGCTTGGGTCCATTGGCACACGTGGCACAACGCTTCTGGCGGAGCCATAGAAGGAGCAGTTAGAGCAGCTACCTGCCCCGCTCCAGATCTTGGATCCACCTATGCTCAGGTGTATCCTAATCCAGTAGTGTAAACATTTACCGCTTTCTAGTTTAGATTTGAATAATCTCGTCTCCTCTCATTAGCGAGGGAAGCGTATCTAGGATTTGCTTTTGCATCATAATAACCCATCATGTCATGCCCTTCTATCATTTCACCCCCATCCTCTTTCGAGGAGAACGAGACTGTCTCTCCTGCATTCTGATTTCTTTCTTTTCTGATTTTCCCCTAGCATATTTCTGCATCAAATTGATCATATCATTTTGCTAGCATTGTCATGTTCAGCTTGGGGGAAATCGACTTTTGTGTGCATGTTTTCGCGTGTCGTTGTCGTGCGTTTGTGGCTTTGAGTCCTTCTTCGTGTTTTATATCTTTTATTTGAGTGTTTCTTTTTCTTTATTTTTTAGTTTCGCTCATGTGTTTTTCGTGTTTTTCATTTTTTGTGTCGGTGCGTAACTCCCCCACATTTTCATTGCCCTCTCGTATTCACTACTATTGCATTGAGGACAATGCAAGTTTCAGCTTGGGGGAGTCGCACTTCGCGCGTCATTTGTCTCTTTTTCTTCGTTATTTGAGTCATTTTTCTCCGTGTTTTTCTTTTTCTTTTTCTTTTCTTCTTTTTATCTCTTTCTCCTAGAGATGAACCCTATGATGAATTGCCACGAAAATCACACGCGCATCTTGCACAGCTTCGATAATCACATTCACTAACCCTAGGATATCGAGTCCTCTTGCATTTCATATATCGCGGGTCCACTTAGCTTTTTGTGAGTCGTGCGTCGTGCCTAGCTGTTTGGTGTGCTTCTACCTTGTGATTATGTTTTATATACCTATCCTTTGTTGACCCCTAGATTATCATGATTCGATTTGAATATGCGGTATTTGCTTCTACTATCTGCTTCTATATGCATGCTATATTTATATCGTATATTTCAATTCGCATGTGTCGGGATTCCACAAACAAGGACTAGGATAACCCATTTAGCCTATGCTCTAATTAGCGAGAAATATCTCCTTTGCCCAAGTGTTTAGAATCCGATTTCATTTTTATTTTACTTGGTGCAAATCCCCTCGTCGTGTACCGTTCTCCCACTTGGGAGAGTACACATGTATATATCCCAATTCCCAAAAATCCAAAAAAAAGGAGAAAAGAAAAGAAAAACCCAAAAAGATGAGAAATGAAAAGAAAAGAAAAAAAAATAGAAATACCCAAAACCCAAAAAAAATTCCAGTGTGAATATTTTCCTACTTGCCGTGAATAAGGGGAAGGCGAGAATTTGCACCGAGTGTTCTACTCCATATCTTCTCAACCTCCATCGTTTTCGAAAACACTTGGCATAGGGACCTTCTAGCGATTACCTAGGCTATAGTGTGGTGATTTCCTAGTCCCTAGCTGTGGAGTCCCCGATGCATGATACGCTTCTATTCTTATACTCTTCTCATGCATGCTTGAGCTAATATTCACCGCAATTTCAAATTGAATCGATATTTGGGACTTTCTTTGGGTATGTGTATATGGAGCTTTATTACACAATGTAGATAGTGATACTGTTTGCTAGCACACGACCACGCTCACTCGCGCTTCACCGCGTGGGCCCACGGCACTTGTTTGGACTCACATTCCTTGGTTTAGTGTTGTGTTTTGTCATATGCTTGCTTCGTGTGGCGTGTTTGATTTTGTTGGCCCTTATGGGCGATCTAGGATATAGAGTTTTCTTTTTCTATCTTTCTCTCTATTTTTCCCCTCCGAGCTCCTACTCTCACTCGTCTTCCTCGAGGACGAGGAAGAGTTCAGCTTGGGGGATTTTGACGTGCGTTTATATTTCATAAATTCACGCACGTTTTCTCTCATGTTTTTCCGTATTTTCCGCCGTCTTTTATTCGTTTTCTCGTATTTTCTCGTTTTCTTTCACTTTTCTTTGTTTCTCCATGTTTGCAGGAGATTGCCCACGTATGGGACATTTAACGACGATATCTCAAGTCCCCGGAGCAATGGGAGGAGTCACGCGTGATCCAGGGGGTCAAATGACGATTACATCTTTCAGCCCCTCACCCGGTCGATTGGTCATCTCCAACCGATCGGGTGATGCACGCGTGCACCACCCGGTCTCAGCCGGAGCTCAAGTGAAAGTCACCCGACCGGTTCACAGGCCGGTTCAACGGGGGCCAACTCTCTGTCTTTTCAAGCCAAATTCCAACCGATCGGGTGACTCTCACCCGATCGGTTCATCTGTAGCTGATTCTGAGGAGCCAAGACACGGGCATCCAACCGACCTCTTCACCCGATGGCGCCATGATCCAACCGGTCACCCCAAGAACTCAACCGACCGGTTCATCTGATCGGGTGAAGCTCCGCCGTTTTCTGTTTATTATTTGTAACAAATCACCCGATCGGTTGACTTGTCAACCGATCGGGTGGCGTTTTTCCTGTGGTTTTGGACCCGATCCGTTAGGGCTCGGAATGGGGGCTATAAATACCCAATGCTGGCCGACTTTTAGGGCATCTTCTTCTTGGATCTTCTTCAGCTTTTCTAGGGCTTTTTTCCCTTTCTCTTGTTAGTCTTAGGTTAGTTTAGATTAGGTCTTTTGTTCAATAAGTCTTGAATTGGATTGACGATTCACTCAAGATAAGTATTTTCTTCTCTTTTTATCCATTGTTTTGTATTGTGTTTATTTTGCTTGATGGTGAAAGTTTATATGTCTTTTGTGTTGTTTGATTATATGTTATTCACCATTGAGTAGTTTTGATGAACCCTAATACGGGTTAGGGTAGGATTGATGCTTGGGTTGTTTCATTTGACTTGGTTGCATGGTATGTGTTCGATGAAATGCGTCAATGGGGATTTCTAGCAATCTAGATCCAATTCGTACGACGACACACTAGTTGTTTTGGGGGTTGGGGTCCGGTGCTTGTCCAGTCAAGATCCACTTCGATGTATTGCTAGAAATCACATTTGACCTATTTGGACATTAGGGTTACGCGGGGGTGTTTCATTGTCATTGGCAGGAGAGAGACCGCCTATGACCGTCGGGCCAAGGGGGACTAAACTTGGCGGTTGACTCCCTAGCCACAGCTCACGCCCCTTGTGTAGGCATCGAGTCCTCGCGCGTGGGAGCGGATTGGACGAAGTGTTGGGAGATATCATTGTGGCCTTAATGCTCTCGGTTGCGGAAGGTGTTAATGGACATGGGAATGCACACTGTCCGAAATCGGGTAGGCCTAGCGTGCTTGGCACCGACCGGAATATCGGGCCATGGACGCTAGGTACCACCTTTTGGGGTAATGTCTCACCCTGGGTCAAGTCAAATGCCAAGTGCCATGAGTGCTCTAGCCCGTGTTAGCGGGGATTCATTTTGTGTCATTTTCATTTCTTTCTTTTATTTCTACACTTCACCCATATTATCCGCGTAGCTAGCACACAACCTAGGCGAGGCTAGTAGCCACTCAAGCCATCCACCTCCCTGAGTTCGATAAACCCGCACCCTACACTAACCGTGCACTTGCGGTAAAACGACACCACGCCCAAACCGTAAACGGGGCGCCGGTCAAAGACCCACCATGCATCATTTCATGCATATGCATCATCTTTTTATCATTGCATCATATCACGTTTTATTTCTTCTGCACAGTTTTTATTTCTTCTATTCCTTTTCTATCCCCTCACCCACCCACCCTTGCTAGCATCATCTCCCGCATACTAGCATTTTCTCAGCAGTGAGGACACTGCTGGGTTTAGCTTGGGGGATGAGTGCTATCGCTTTATTTTTCATTTTCTTTGATACTTCCTTCCTTTTTCACCTTTTTACTTTACTTTTCCACACTTTTTCCACCTTTTTATCTTTTTTCGCATTTGGCATCACGTCTTTCACTTCTTGCCATGCATGCATGCCTGTTCTCAATCTCTTGATTTCTCCGCCCTTTTTTTTGCTAAACTTGTTCTGTATGATGGTACTTCTCGTAGCCCTCGGTAGCTACTCACGGTGCTTATATTTGATGACATGCTATTTAGGGTAGTTTCAGTTCTACTATTTATATGCGTGCATATTCTCTTGCTGATCTCTTTAATTTAATGCCTGATATGAATTGAAACTGAATGCATAAAATAGTATCTAGTATGTGCTTTGTTGGGTAATGCACCTAGGTTCACGCATCATTAAAATAATTGGAGCACCTATTTTCTATCTCATTCACTTCTATTTGCATGCTTGATATTATTGTGCTTATTACCCATGCTTTTCAGTATTCATTAAGATGAATGAAAATATCCATGCTAGTTATGAGTTTTGTTAGAGTATTATCCTATTGAATCGTTGTGCACCTCTGATGAGTGAACCGAGTGATATATTATTTTCCTTCTCTACATATCTTTATGATTCTTTATATATCATTTGGTTTCACCCCCTACATCTACCTTTACCGCATCTACTTCCCAAAAATCCCAAAAGAAAAAGATAGCTTCTAAATAAAATTAACTGAAAAAGAGAGAGATGAGAGAAAGAAAATAAAAAAGATAGTGTGTAAATAGAAGAAGAAAATAAAAAAGGGGGAAAAGAAAAAGGGAAAATCCCTTTATTAGAAGCTATTACAAATACTTGGGAAAAGACAGAAATTTCCACTTCCTATTCCTAGATGCGACTCCTCGAGCTAAGCTTGGAGGGGGGTGAACCAATTGATCGTATGAGTGAGTATAACATTAGAGTGGAGACGGTGCACAATGGGGAGATTCGATAATGTTTGAACTTTACAAAATACTTTAGTTCTGGAGATTTTTCATGATTCAAAGTGAATATTTGAATAGCATGATTCTTTTCCATTCTTTATTGCATGTTGGTGTGATTTCTCTATGCTCCACTTGTATTTATTGATTGAAAAATGCATTGCTAACTCTTTTTATACCAGACTCTATAGATTGCATGAGATTGATATGAGTTGATGGCATGATTTTAGAAGATCCCTGTTTTTGTCTTTATTGCATCATATGATTAGTAAAACTTGAAAATACCATTAGCATGTGTTTTCACCATTCGAAGCATCATGATATACTGCTGAGGCTAAAGATCTGATTGAACACTTTAGCACCCCCCTCCATCTCTATTCTCTTTTACTTCTTATTTGTTTATCGCCTAACATACCTAGTATTCGTCTTCCTCGAGGACGAGTAAGAGGTAAGCTTGGGGGATTTTGATGTGTCCATATTTTCTATCTTTTCATAGCATCATTGCATTTCATACCATATCCGCATCCAAATCCCACATTTTCCTCTGATACTGCAATTCTAACTCCATATTCGAGTTTAGTAGAGTTTTGTGGATTTTCAGGGATTTTGGAGCGATTCAGGACCACTTTTGGATATGGACACATCCAGTATGCCCGTGAGCCCGTTGGCAAAGCTCTACAGGAATTCGTCGAGTTCTGGAAGCCTACGTGAAGAGTGGAGGAGATTGCCATGAGTAGAGGAGAAGCTGCAAGAAGATTTGGATTTTTCCCAGGCGACTCGACCGAGCAGAGTAGGCTGCTCGGTCGACCTGATACACGAGACGCAGCTGATACGCATCATGCTTGACTGAGCAGTGTGGTGCTCGGTCGAGCAACTTCTATTTTTCGAAGGCCCACCATCAACATCCTGCTCGACCGAGCAAGACTTATGCAACCGAGTGATCTGGCGACTCGACCGAGCAAGAGGGCTGCTTGACCGAGCAGCCCGACCGAGCAAGCTTCTGCTCGACCGAGTCACTGACTCGGTCGACGACAATGTAGGCTAATTTCAGAATTAGTTTGGTGGGCCCCAGACGGATGCATAAGCGAGAGTAAAGAGCAGATCTGAGCGATGGAAATGGGGAGCTGATTCTTTGTATGTTTTTGAATTAGGTTTGAGAGGGAGAGGGGATTGAAAAAGAATTGTATATCTAAACCTAGTTTTCTAAGATATTTGGATTAATTTTTAGGAGAAAATTTACGTGCTATTATTCCTGCGTCCTGGAATCTGTTGAATCCTTTTTGGATTATTATTGGCTACTGTTCTTTCTCGCCTTCGGTACGTAAGTTATTCATTTCTCATTTGATTCATTTTCTACAATGTTTTCTTTGTTAAAAATCTTATTTTTATTCGTCGAAATCATCATGTATGAGTAGTGTTCTATAGGGTTGATGGGTTAGCCCTAAGACATTAGGATAGAGATGTAGATCTGGATCTCTAGGTTGTATTGGGAATAAAGTGGAGTATTTCTGTTGATCCATCCGAATCCCTAGGATAACTCGTACTAAGATCATGCCCATAGTCGGTGGAATTGACGAGCTTAAGGAGTATCCTTGGGATTCAAATAGGGAATTTAGTGGATCCTACCAAGGCTCGTGATCATGCCCGGCTCGTGCCTTAATAGGATCCACCGACGAACTATATCGCTACATTAACAATTACCGCCATTGCGTCAATGAGAGCCACCGAAATACCTCGAAATTCTAACCAATGAGAGTGGTATAAATTGGGAGATGTATTTCCTAACCCCAATGAAACGTAAATATCCCATTCTAACATCGACCTCCGACAGTCTTAGCAGTGATCCCTAAGAACCTAGTTTTCTTTATTATCAAGTCAGCAACACCATCACAACCAATCTTTCCAAACCGACAGCTATCTCACTCTGAGACCTAAAAATAATCTGAGATCTCAAATACACTGTCACTGTCCCTGTGGGATCCGACATCTTTTATACTATAATTTGACACCATCCGCTTGCGGATAGATCCTAGAGATGACACCTAGGAGCCATACTACACCTAGCGACTGTGACACCGCTAGTGTAACGGCCGCTTTCTGACTGTTCGTATTTTTGCGCGTACCTTCCTCTTTCGTACGCGTATTTTTTCTGTGCCCTTTCTTCTATCCAAAATACGCGATGTTATATGTCGTTGTGACCGTATGGAAGAGTAGTTATTTGTAGGATTTTTGGTGAACGTCATTTCACTGGTCGTTCTCCCACAAATCAGCTTTGAATGAAGGGGTGTTTTAGCCTCTAGACTTCAACGCTTATTCTTTATTTTTATTTTCGTTCTTGGTAGGCTTAGCTCATGACCGGACCCCGTATCCTCGATCCTCTCGTCGTCACGGTCGTCCGGATATTTTTTTCATATTTTTCGGACACCGTTAGCCCAACCTAACCCACTAATCCAATTCGAAGCCTGTTTAGCCTTAACCTCTTTCCCCTTCCTTCCATATCCCCTCTCACACGCCCTCTCTCCTAGTCACCCTAAATATACCCCTTTTTATACTCCAAATAGCAATAACTTCATCTTTAAAACACCAAAACCGCACAACCCATATACGTCACGCATCAAACCCACGCAGCCGCCTTTTCCATGCGTTTCTCCTCCTTCCTTGCTGCCGGTGAGGGACCTCCGGCCACCCCTTAATCCCCAGAAACCTCCTCTCTCTCTCTCTCCCCCTCTCACAAACCGCACAAAGCCCAGTTTTCACCCAGATTTGCCCAGCTCGCCGGAAAGCCACAGCCGCCGGCCAGCACCCACCGTCAGTGACCAACCCTGCCGCCATCGGACACCCCTCAACACCCTCTACCTCTGGCAACCTCTCTCCTCCCTTCTCCTTTCCTCCTTCTCCCTCGCTCTTCCCTAAAACACGCAAAACCCAAAGCTGTGCCTGCCCCCGAAAACACTCACGGCCACCCCATCCGACCACCATCGACAGTCACCTCCACCTCCATCCGACTCCCCTCGACCTCCTCTACATACTGTAATACCCCTTTGCCCCTCAAGCCGCGATAATATTTGCGGCGATCCAAAACAGCGACCCGTTTAGCAAAATTGTCCATTTAGCCTTCTCACGGCTAGCCGGCCACCGCGCAGCCACCGTCAGCCACCCACCAGGCCGAGCAACCCTCCATCGACCTCCTCTAATCCCCGGTAGCCACATTGCTCTTAGGATTTCACGCACATCACAGATCTCGCATGTTTTCCGACATCGTAGCCGTCGCCGTGATGTTTCGTTGCGCTACCTGCAACTGGAGAGATTCGACGCATACTCGCTATTCTCGCCTTCCCCTCACTATACGTTCTGGTATCGCTGTACTACCTGCAGTCGAGACATCGTTGACGATGTAGATCTATCGCCGTTCAGACCCGACGTCCGATCTACGATCAAATGCCGAAAAGGATAGCCCCCTAACGCGTAGTAAGAACCCACATCGTAGAGAATCTAAAACCTAATCTAAAAGTCATCAACGATAACTAAGTTTACATTTTTGCTCCTTTAAAATGTTGTTCAACCTTAGACATCGACGAACGGACTTGTATATCTGTGCACATAGGGTAGAACGTTGATTAGGCTGAAACGAATCAAAAAGATGTGACTTTTGACTCTTAGGGTAGTCCCGCTGAATTTAGAAATAAACCCTAATAGGATTGATGAAAAACACGTTCTGACACCGCCGTTGGCTCGTTTCAGATGAACCATCACTGACGCACCGCTTCGACGAGACGATCCAGACCGACGACTCCCTCGCCACCCCAGGCAAGTGTTTCCACTTGCATACTTTCGGCCATGTTTAGGCCATCGCCCTTTAACTGTAAAAGTACGACTAAAGAGAACCGGACGTGAAATGATAACATCCTGGACCCCCCTTGACAGCTTAGACTTGACGATGAAGTCTAAGCATAAACAACAACAACAACTAACACCCTAGTTTCTATCTGTATGTGCATGCGTGTGGACCCCTAGAATGAACAACTCCTTACCAATCGTCATGTCATGAAATGGTACAAAAAGCCTACGGACGTTGCAGATGCTCTCCAAGTGAGAGTGATCTCTGTGTTACAAAAAGCCTACGGGCGTTTCAGATGCTCTCCAAGCGAGAGTGATCTCTGTGTTACAAAAAGCCTACGGGTGTTTTAGATGATCTCCAAGCGAGAGTGATCTCTGTGTTACAAAAATCCTACGGGCATTTCAGATGCTCTCCAAGCGAGAGTGATCTCTGTGTTGTCTGGTCTTGAGCACTCGGGTTTGGGGTAGGGTTGAGCGGTCGCACAGGGAGAGGGTCTGACCGCCCTCAAATCGTAAGGTATGAACCCTTTGTGACACACACGATACTTCTTGTCCAGTCCTGTCTAGTCTAGTCTTGTAGCCCGTAGCACATCCTACGGCTATTATCTGTCACGTTTACTTTCCTGCTCAGTTTTTACTTCCTTTGTAAAAATTATATAATTGTCTTGTCTTCGCAACTATATGTAATTCAACCAGTAAAACGTTGCTTAGTAAATTGTTTCACACTTGCAGTAGAGTCTAACCTTTCCTTGTAGACTTTACATGACGTACAGCTCCTTTTCTCTTGGGTGTTGTACGTCAGGTACCGAGCCAGAGTATGTGGACGAGCCAGAGCTACCTTAGGACTTGGAGCCGGAGGACACTGACCGGAAGTACATTTCTAACGAGGACCAGTCCTAGAGCTACTTCCCTGTTGCTGATCCTCAGAGGTTTTATCGCTTTCTAGTTCGGGTGCATAGCACCATTTTACTTTTCTGCCTAGGTTAGGTGCTTGCACCATTAGTTTCCTTTCTGCTGTTGTAGACATGCCTGGCATTACTTTCCTTTTTAGAATCTCGTACTTCTGGATATCTTTTGTGGAATAAAATGAATGCATCTTTCTTTCAGTACTTTCTGTTGTTCTGAAATTTTATAAATGCAAGAACCTATAATATTAAATGGTAACTCTACAGACGCTTATTTTGTCTGAGCCTCACAGCTCCAGCCCATGCGGACCTTAGTCACGTCTCACTTCCGTCGTTTTGGGAAGCGGGGCGTGGCAGCTAGGTGGAATTTAGGTGTAAGTTCGGGGTGCGTCATATATCAATATGTTTAGTGTGTGCATGATGACCGGATTTTTGGATAAATTAATAGCACTAGTGTTGTCACACATAATAGGACATGTGTTACAAGTAATGCCGCAATCTAGTATAGTTTGTTTCATCCATAAAATTTGTGCACATGCTAAACCAGCGGCTATATATTCTGCTTCAGTAGTAGATAAAGAAACAGAATTTTGTTTCTTACTAAACCATGATACTAATGCATAACCTAAAAAGTGACAAGTACCACTTGTACTCTTATAATCAGATTTGCAACCTGCAAAATCTGCGTCACTATATGAAACTAAATCAAATGAACTTGATTTTGGATAATATAAACCAAAATCAGATGTATGTTTGATATACCTAATTATCCTTTTAACAGCAGTCAAATGTGATAATTTAGGATCAGATTGATATCTAGCGCATATACAAACAGAAAACATAATATCTGGTCTACTTGCGTTAGGATAAAGTAATGATCCAATCATACCTAGATATAATGTTTGATCAATACTCTTACCATTTGGATCCTTATCAACATTTTATGATGTACTCATGGGAGTACGTTTTTCTATAGAATTCTCTAATCCAAACCTTTTGATGAGTTCCTTTGTATATTTTCTTTGGTGTATAAATATACCTTCCTTCATTTGCTTGATTTGAAGTCCAAGGAAGTAGGTTAATTCACGCATATGACTCATCTCAAATTCATTCTGCATTTCCTTAGAAAATTCTAGACAAAGAGAATCATTAGTAGAACCAAAAATTATATCATCAACAGATATTTGTATAATGATAACATCAGAATCTATATGTTTGGTAAATAGAGTAGAATCTATTTTTCCCATAGAATAACCAGATTTTAACAGAAAGTTTTTCAATCTTTCATACCAAGTACGAGGTGCTTGTTTTAATCCATATAATGCTTTCTTCAACTTAAAAACATGATTATCCAAACTTTCATGTTGAAATCCTGATGATTATTCTACATATACTTCTTCTTTTATAATACCATTAAGAAATGCGCTTTTAACATCCATTTGATATAACTTAAAATCCTTATAACATGCATATGCTAGAAGCATTCTAAGATTCTAATCTTGCAACAGGTGCATAGGTTTAATCATAATCTATACCTTCTTCCTGATTATAACCTTATGCAACTAATCTAGCCTTATTTCTAACTACTTGACCAGATTCATCCAATTTATTCTTTAATACCCACTTAGTACCAATAATAGGATGATCTGAAGGTCTAGATACTAATTCCCATACATTCTTCCTTTGAATTGATTAAGTTCTTCCTGCATTGCTAGAATCCATGAACTATCTTTACATGCTTTAATAATATTCTTTGGTTCAATGGATGATATAAATGCACAATTAGTCATTTGTTCTATTTGAGATCTTGTTCTTACTTTATCAGAAATATTTCCAATAACTAAATCATGTGGATGATTAGGAATTTCAACAAATGCTTTAGGAAGGCTCGTATTTTCAGGGATAACATTAGGAATGGAATTAGTGGAATCATTGTTATCTAACTTAGTGTTTTCTAAATAACTAGTGATAGGTATAGAATCTTCTTCATCTACATGTGTGATAGGTGTAAAATTCTCATCAAAACTTACATGAAGAGATTCATCAATACATAAGGTTCTTTTATTATAAATTCTATATGCTTTACTACGTGTAGAATAACCTACAAAAATACCTTCGTCTAACTTAGAATCAAACTTATCTAGTGAATCCTTATTGTTAAGGATAAATCATTTACACCCAAATACTTTAAAATAAGACACATGAGGTATACGATCATAAAACAATTCAAAACTAGTTTTATTCATTTGTGGTCTTACCAAAATTCTATTTAAAACATAACATGTAGTAGGGATGACTTCTGCCCAAAAGTATTTTGGTAAAGAACTATCACAAAACATAGTTCTAACACATTCTTGTAAAGTTATATTTTTCCTTTCAACTACACCATTTTGTGGTGCGGCTCGAGGAAAAGAAAAATTATGTGTTATACCATGTTTATTACAATATTTTGTAAATAATTCATTTTCAAACTCTCCTCCATGATCCCTACGAATAGTAATTATGGATGAAGATTTTAAATTTTGAATTCTTTTACAAAATATAGTAAATTCTTCAAATGCATCATTTTTATTCTTTAAAAATAATACCCATGTATATCTAGAAAAATCATCAACAATTACAAATGCATACTTATTACCATTCAAAGAGGCTACTCTAGAAGGACCAAATAAATCCAAATGTAAGAGTTCAAGTCGTCTTTTTGTTGAAATAGCATCTTTCAATTTAAAAGAGGATTTATGCATTTTACCTTGTTGACATGCATCACAAAATTGTGAATGATTAAAAGATATATTTGGCATACCAGAAACTAACTTGTGTTTGAAAATACGTGCTAAATGCTTAAAGTTAGTATGACTAAACCGTTTATGCCATAATAAAGTGTTATCGGTGGATGCTAGTAAACATTGATTATTAGTAGATACTTTCAAACTTAATATATATATTATTCTTACGACTACCATGAAATAAAATATTAGTCATATTAAGATCATATAAAATGCATGCATCCTTTTCGAAAAATATTTTATAATCTTTATTGCATAATGGAGAAATAGGTAAGAGATCATGTTTCAAACCGTCAACGAGTAGCACGTTTTCGATGAATGGCTTAGTTGGATCACCAACTGTTCTAATGCCAATAACTTTACCTTTGTTGTTATCACCAAAAGTAATGGTGCCACCATCTTTGAATTGAACGGTTGATAGAAATTTGATTTTTCCGGTCATGTGTTTAGAACATCCACTATCTAGTATCCATCTTTCTTTTATGGGTACCTGAATGATAAACAATAAATATTGGTACCCTTTTATATGGGTCCTTAGGATTAGTCCTTAGGAAACCAAACCCAAGTGGAATTTGTTTTCTTTAAATAATTTGGAGAAAGAATAACATTTTTTCATAAAGATAGAAACATATATATCCTTATCATATAAACAAATACCTTTGGGAACCCAAATATTATACATAATTATTTTCTTAGTAAATTTAAGACAATTTGTCTTCTTTAGAATATGAATAGTATCCTTTTTCATATTATTAGAAGAATCAATTTTCTTAGCATTGAAGAATATATGCTTTTTCTTTTCTAAAACAACATTCGCAAGAATATTGGATTTGGGAGTATTCTTATACCCCAAACCTTGTCTATGATTAGCAGGATGTTGTATTCTAAGTAAATCATCAAGATTATTCTTTCCTTTATTAAACATACTAATGTTAGAAGACATATCATCACATTTCATCTTTAGAGAAGAGATATCCTTATCTAAAGTGGAAATACGTGAAATCATATTATGATTGTTAGATTTGAGAATCTTATTTTCATGCAGCAATTTATCATTTTGAGAGGATAATGTTACCTTCTCAATTTTTAAACTATCTAATGTAGAAGATGAAGAGATTAGTTCTTGATGAGAAAGAAATAATGCCTTATGTTGAGAATTCAATTTCTTGAATCTCGTATATAATTCATTAAAAGCATCAAGTAGTTCTTCATTATCTAAACTACTTACCTCATTATCACTTTGTGCCATAAAGCACATATGAGCATTTTCTTTATTAGACTGATTGTTGACTTCTTCTTCTTCTTCATCTGAAGATGAAGAATCCCATGTTGCTACTAGTGCCTTCTTTTTCTTTTTGAACTTCTTGTCCTTTCTGAAGTTGTTGAATGTTCTTTCTTTTGGCTTAAGTAGTGGACAATCCTTTTTCATATGTCCTGGCCTGTTGCATTGAAAACATAAAGAAGCATCAGTAGTTTTGGGCTTAAAACTTTTAAACTTACCTCTTCGTAGAAACTTCTTGAAGTTTCTAGTTATTAATGACATGTCTTCATCGTCCATGTCTGAATCATCGGTGTCTGATGAAGCAGCGAAGGCAAGATTTTTCTTCTTTGTATCTGCTTGTTCTTTTCGATCTAGAAGTTGTACTTCGTAGGCCATCAGGTTACTAACCAAGCTTTCAACAGTGAGAGTTGACAAGTCATTGGCTTATTCTATGGCTATAGTCTCCTTCTCCCATTCTTACGTTAAGGCTCGAAGAATCTTCCGTACTTGTTCCGTTTGAGAGTATGTTTTGCCAAGGGCAATTAAGATGTTGACAATGTCGGTGAAACGAGTGATCATTTCTCCAATTGGTTCATTCTCCTTCATTCTGAATAACTCAAACCTGTGAACAAGAACAGAGATTTTAGTTTCCTCAACTTTATTAGTTCCTTCATGTGTTACCTGGAGTGTATGGAAAATGTCATATGCTGTTTTGGCCTGGGAGACACGATTGAACTGTTGGATATTGGACTCCCCAGATTTGGTTTTGGATGATGAACAAACATAAATATATCGTGAACTAACACTTTGTGAGCGCAGTTATGGAGATCGTCGTCAAATTCACATGAATATCAATTACGACGTCTCAAGACTTCTCAAAGCACGTGATCGTATGCCTAAAGCTTCGTTGAAGCTTATGGACCAATTTAGAAGTCATGAAGATTCGATTGAAGCTATTGAAGACGGTATCGTCAAGTTTTATTTATAGTCTTTAAGCTTCTTTCGTAGAATGTTAAGCCTTGAGTAGGTCTTACGGTTTAATTCTTCATAACGCTCATATCTTAGCTCTAGAATCTTAGTAGAAGTCCATACAATCCTTCCCGAAGCTTCGCGCTTCGATTCGGGACTTCTTGTGCATGTTAGTTGGTTCAAGAAGAAGAACTGACCGACTAGATGGTGATCTAGTCGGTCGGCAAAGCTTCTTGGACCGACTAGTTCTTCTCAGTCAATTCTAAGCTCTTTACTATTTACAGTTAGTCGGTCTAAGTTGACTCACCGATCGACTAGTTTGTGAACTAGTCGGTCAGTGATGCTTCTGTGACCAACTAGTTGAGCTTTCCCTGTACATGCACATTTGAACTTGAGCTACTGTTTATCATTAGTCGGTCTGTGTTCATTGATCGACCGACTATTTGATGAACTAGTCGGTCAACTTTCCTTCTTGGACCGACTAGTTTAGTTTTACTGTACATGCCAATTTTTCACCTAACTTACTGTTTATTGTTAGTCGGTCTATGTTTATTTGGTGACCGACTAGTTGGTGAATTAGTCGGTCAACATTTGTTCTTGGACCGACTAAGTCTATTTTAGCTCAGACTTCAGTTTTATCTGTTAGTCGGTCTACGTTGAGTAACCGACCGACTAGTTGTGAAACTAGTCGGTCAGCTACTCTTCTTGGACCGACTAGTTCCTTTTGTCTGTGCTTTGATCTTTTCTCTGTTCACTCATTAGTCGGTTTACGTTAATTGACCGACCGACTAGTTGATGAACTAGTCGGTCGGTGGTTGTTCTTTGACCGACTAGTTGGGTTCAGAAAAGAGCCGTTGGAGCATTTAATGACTCGAATTTCTTTCTCTCTCTCCTCTATCCTATATATACTTGATGGGCTGCATTCATTGCTGCCAAGGGTGATATTATTGCAAGTTTAGAGATCAAGAGAAATCATTCCAAGCTCATTCAAAGCTCATTCATTCCATTCAATAATCTCTCCTCACTCTTACTTCCAAAGAGAGATTCATTGAGTGTGAAGCCTTCCAAGCCAAGTGCTTGATTCTAGGTCACCAACATCCCCATAGCTCTCCATCACTGATCTACATCTTGGAGCTAGGGTTTGGTGCCACTTCTTCTTCAAAATCATCCTTGCCCTAATTCGTAAGCATTACTCAAGGCATAGGTATTTTGTCGGTAAGAAGTTTTCTTATTTCATTTCATATTTGAATTGTAAGTTTCAATCTCGGTTATGAGAGTGTGGTTGTGATCCCGGGTTGTGGGAGTCACAAATTACATTTTGTATGATTTGACTTGTGGAGGTTTTTCACAAGTATTTCATAGTGGAAATCTTGAGTTAGGGTTTCTAACTCAAGTATCCGGAGGGGATCCGGGTGGTTGGGACGTAGGATCACCGGGAACAAGTCGGGGAGACTTGGATGGATCCGAACCCAGTAACATCTATTGTTATCATTGTTAATTTTGTTGTTGTCTTCAATTTAAGCTTCCGCAAATTGATTTGGTAGTTGTTTGCATTATAATTAGGAATTATACTCCTCATTATTTTTAAAGTACTATTCACCCCCCCCTTCTAGTACTTGTGCAGTAGCTTGTAGGGCATTACATTTGGTATCAGAGCCAGATACTTAGCTATGTCTGCCAACGACAACAAGACCGTGCGTCCACCTTCCGACTATGGCACCTTCAGGAACCGTGAAGGAGCATCTTCGGTGATGGAAGGACATTCCTCTACGAGGCCTCCATTCTTCAACGGTACCAACTACGGGTACTGGAAATGCCGGATGGAAACCTTCCTCCGGAGTGCATCTCTATGGAGGACCACGATGAAGGAATACGTCGAGCCCGCCGAAGAAGACTTTGAGAAATGGACAACCGCAGAGGTCGCCGCGGAGGTAAGCAATGCCAAGGCAATGAATGCCTTGCAATGCGCATTGGAGCCCGAGGACTTCAATAAGATATGCACATGTAAGAGTGCATATCAAATTTGGAACTCCCTCCTCATTCTACATGAAGGGACGAGTAGGGTAAGAGACTCTAAACTCGTAGTTGTTAACAAAGATTACGAAATGTTTCATATGCAACAGGGCGAGAAGATGAAGGAGTATTACGCTCGCTTCGTCGACATCATAAACGAGTTAGAGGCTCTCGGCAAATCCTACACCCAAAAGGAGAAGTGTTCGAAGCTTATCGAAGGACTTCCTTCTTCTTGGGAAAAGCGTACCTTCGCCATCGAGGAAGGTAATGACATGAATAAGTACACCGTAGTTCAACTAATGGGTACTTTAATGTCATACGAGGTACGCAAGGATAGCAAGCTAAAATTGCAGGAAAAGATGAAGTCCTACCTAAAGCAAGAGGAGCCAAAGAAGAAGGCTATTGCTTTTAAGGCCGCTCCATCCACATCCACATCAACCGATGATGAAGACTCAGAAAATGAGTTGGACTTGGAGTCCATGGCACTCATGGCCAAGAAGTTCAACTGTTTCTTCCGAAAAGGTAACTATAAGAACAAAGCTAAATTTGGTTCTTCTAACGCTTCTTCCTCTCCTTTGTGTTTCAACTGCAATAAGCCAGGACACATGAAAGCGGAGTGTCCTCTCAACAAGCAAAAGGAGAAGTGGAAGGCGCCGAAATTCAATAAGTCCAAGAAGTACAAGAAAGGAAACAAAAAGGGACTTGTCGGAGCAACATTCACCGACTCCGAGGATTCCTCAAGCGGAGAGTCGGACGATGAGCAAGTGGAGCAAGCACACATGTGCTTCATGGCAAGAGAGGAGCATGATCAAGGATCCTCCTCTTCCGATGATAGTGACGATGAAGGCGATGAGGTAACTATGGATGACCTTAGGAATGCTAATTCTCAATTATGGTCTAAATACACTAAATTAGTAAATAGATATACTAAAGTAAAAAGATGACCTAGCTAGCATTCAAACCTCGCCTAAAACTATCATCACCAACAACGACACCGTTGTTGAAGAGTTAAGAAATGAGATTGTTAATCTCAAATCTAAACTTGAACATGTTAGCATTGAAAATCCAGAGGAACACAAGATAGCGGATTTAACTTCTCAAAACTCGACTTTGAGTATTGAGAATGAGAATCTTAAATCTCGTGTTTATGTGCTCACATCGCAAGTATCCAACTTGGATACCTCTATGCGTTCTCTCACCGAGAAATATGAGAACACATTAGGCCGAATTAATAAATTCAATAAGGGTAAGGACCATTTGGATAAAATCCTAAGTGACTTACTTCCGGCCAATCACCACATTGGCTTGGGGTATACGATGGGATGTTCATCCAAATCGGCCAATACTTTTGTTAGGCCAACTTCCGGTGACTCAACGAGTGGTAGTAAACACTCTATTGGTAGTTCTTCTACCAATGGTGCTTCCACCTCGTCCACACCCTCTTTCGGAAAGAAACCCACTTTGGGTGGACCTCCAAAGAAAGGGCATGCTTATATGTACACCAATACCATGCCACGTAGGAACACACGTCCCACTCCACCGGCTCACACATATGATGATTTTTATGCAACACATTCACGGGCACGTGCACACCATGTGAGATACCCTCACGCACGTGTTCCCCCATATGCATATGTTCATCCACAACATCATATGAATAATTATCCGCATGCACCATTCCATCATGTTCCTTATGCCTATCCACGACATGCATCACGTAGAAACCAACAACGCATGCATGCACCCAATAGGATGAGGGCTCCCAAGATTTTCACTATTTGGAGCCCAAAGGACACAAGCATGGATGAAAAACAAGTGTATATGAATGCTTATTTTTCGGATGTTGTGCATAGTAGAAATTATGTAGGGAAGTCTAAGTCCAATTGGACTTGGCTTCCAAAGGTCTAATCTTTTGGACCCAATGACCTTGGGTACCATGATATGAAATTTTCTATCTTTAGGTACTCAAGGAAAAGAAAAAGAAAAGGAGCAACAAATTTAAATTTAGCTCCAAGGGGAATTGGATACTCGATAGCGGGTGTTCAAAACACATGACGGGTGACGCTCAATTGCTCTCCGGAGTGGTTCCCATTGCAAATGGAAACCGCGTCGTATTTGGAGGCAACGAGAGCGGAACCATCATAGGTGTTGGTAAAGTGGGCAACCCATCTAAACCCTTAATTAGTGATGTTTATCTAGTTAATGGCTTAAATCATAATCTTATTTCAAAAAGCCAACTTTGTGACAAAGGTTACAAAGTTAGCTTTGCGAAAGGATTGTGTCATATTTTAAGAAAAGATAATAATAAATTATTGTTTTCCAGCACTCGTCATAAAGATATTTATATTTTGGATCTTCCTAAGTCTTATGAACAATGTCTCGTTGCCAACATAAGTGAATAACACTTATGGCATCGACGCTTTGGACATGTGAACTTTGGAACACTTTATAAGCTTTCAAAATTAAATTCCATTAAAGGTTTTCCGAAGCTCATTTTTGAAAAGAAAAGTGTTTGTGATTGTTGTCAACATGGCAAGCTTCCTAAATCTTCATTTAAACCTAAGAAAAGCATTTCTACTAAACGGCCACTAGAGCTATTACATCTAGACTTATTTGGGCCAACTAGAGTTGCTTCCTTAGGAAATGCAAGATATGGACTTGTCATCGTAGATGATTATTCGAGATTTACATGGGTGTTTTCATTATGTAATAAAAATGAAGCTTTTGAAAACTTCACAATTTTTGTTAAGAAAGTACAAAATCTCTTAGGAACCACCATTGTCACTATTCGTAGTGATCATGGAGGTGAATTTGAGAATGAGTCTTTTGAGACATTTTGTGATGAAGTTGGTATTACACACACCTTCTCTTTCCCTCGTGCACCTCCTCAAAATGGTGTAGTTTAGAGAAAGAATAGGACGCTAGTGGAGTGTGCTCGCACTATGCTTGATGATAGCCAACTTGGCCATCAATTTTGGGCGGAAGCGGTACACACCGCTTGCTATGTGTTTAACAGAATACTTTTAAGGCCCGGCACTAAACAAACTTGTTATGAATTGTTGTTTGGTAGGTTGCCTCAAGTTAAACATTTTCGTGTTTTTGGTTCGAAATGTTTTATTAAGAATACGTATGGTAGTATGGACAAATTCGATCCAATATCCGATGAGGGGATTTTTGTTGGATATTCTTCGCGTAGCAAAGCCTACCGGATATTCAACAAACGAACCTCAACGATCGAGGAGTCGCTTCATGTCTCATTTAATGAAGGATTTGTTCCAACTAGAATTTCAATTGATAATGATTCTATGGATGTTTTATGTGATTCGTTTGATAATTCTAAGTCTAATGATTCTATTGATTCTATTGAGACTAACCTATCTAATGAAGTTGTTGAGAATGTTCCTAGTAACCAAGGTATTCCCAAACGGATTCATACCGTTCGTGATCATCCTCATGAGCAAGTCATTGGCAATATCCATGATAGTGTCAAGACGAGATCGCAAGTGAACTACTTCGCTCATTGTGCCTTTGCCTCCTCGATAGAGCCAAAGAATGTTAATGAAGCATGCGAAGATAGCGCTTGGATCTTAGCCATGGAGGAGGAACTCATTCAATTCGAGAGGAATGAAGTTTGGGAGCTTGTTCCATTGCCATCGAAGAACCACACCGTCATAGGGACAAAGTGGATCTTGAAGAACAAAACCGACGAAAACCAAGTCGTCGTCCGGAACAAAGATCGGTTAGTTGCTCAAGGCTACCGTCAAGAGGAAGGTATTGATTTCGAAGAATCCTTCGCTCCGGTAGCTAGATTAGAATCAATTAGATTATTATTGTCTTTTGCATGACATAAGGATTTTAAATTATTTCAAATGGATGTTAAAAGTGCATTTTTAAACGGAGATGTCGTTGAGGAAGTTTACGTTTCTCAACCTCCGGGCTTCATAAATGAAAAATTTCCAAATCATGTTTTTAAACTAAAAAAAGCACTTTACGGTTTGAGACAAGCTCCTCGAGCTTGGTATGATCGCCTAAAGAATTTTCTTTTGGATTTGAATTTTAAAATGGGAGAAGCCGATTCTACACTTTTTGTTAAGCATTCGAATAATGATATAATTTTAGTTCAAATTTATGTTGATGATATCATTTTCGGTGCTACTAACTTTGCTCTTTGCGAAGAGTTTTCTAATGTTATGAAGGAACAATTTGAGATGAGCCACATGGGTGAGCTCAAATATTTCTTAGGTCTCCAAATTCGCCAAATGGACGATGCAATCTTCATCCACCAAACGAAGTACACGGTGGAGTTGCTTAAGCGATTTGGAATGGAGAGTGCCTCCGGGAAAAAGACTCCAATAAGCACGACTACGCATCTTGACAAGGATACTGGCGGTAAGGATGTAGACATTCGTCTATATCGAGGTATGATAGGTAGTTTACTTTATCTTACCGCAAGTAGGCCCGATATTATGTTTGCCGTATGTGTATGTGCTCGTTATCAGTCTCAACCTAAGGAGTCTCACTTAGTAGCGATAAAACGTATTTTTCGCTATCTAAGTTACACTTTAGATTTTGGATTACTTTATCCGAAATCTAGCACATATGAGTTAATCTCATATAGTGATGCCGATTATGCGGGATGCAAATCCGACAGGAAAAGTACTAGTGGCACTTACCATTTTATAGGAAATTCCCTTGTCTCTTGGTTTTCCAAGAAGCAAAATTCTGTATCACTTTCAACCACCGAGGCGGAATACATTGCCGCCGGTGCCGCGTGTGCTCAAGTTCTTTGGATGAGACACACACTTAAAGACTTTGGTATAAATTGTGATACTTGCCCTATCATGGTTGACAACCAAAGTGCAATATGTCTTTCCAAGAACCCGGTACACCATTCCCGTTCGAAAAACATAGATGTCCGACACCACTTTTTAGATGACCATGTTGCTAAAAAGGACATCATTTTAGTGTACGTTGAAACCCAAAAGCAAATCGCCGATATTTTCACGAAACCCCTAAAGGAGGATTCCTTTGTGCGGTTGCATCGAGAATTGGGGATTATGGGTGAATCCGAGATATAGGATTCATGTTTCATTCAATAATCTTGCATGCTATTATATTTCGCAATATTTCATTCATGCTAGACTTATTGGATTTTTCGGGATTTTATGTGATATTTTGAATTTTTGCTCGAATTCATGTTTTGAATGTCGTATTTGAGATTTCGATGTTTAATGGGGTAGTTTAGATGATTATTGAGAGAATTGCGATGTCTCGTCCAAGTGTTTTTAGGAGAGAACTTGATTATCAACTTTTGGACTCATTTAGTCGGTTTCAATTCAACCACCAACCGACTAGATTCGTATCTAGTCGGTTTGTAGAAGAACTTAGACCGACTAACTCAAGCTTTTTGCATTTCCTCTCTAGCTTCTCTTTAGTCGGTTCATGCTTACCTATCGACCAACTAGATTGAATTCTAGTCGGTCAGTACTTGAGCGCAGACCGACTAATTCTTGTTCAGGAAATCTTCGGCTGTTCTCTGTTTGCAACTAGTCGGTTCAAGCTCATTGACCGACCGACTAGAACGTGATCTATTTGGTCAGTGCTTGAACTATGACCGACTAGTTGTGCCAGGGACTGTTTGGTATTTTGAGCTCTCGACCGACTTAAACTCGATCTGACCGACTCTTTTTCATTTTAGTCGGTTGCTTTTTCTTTCTCCAGCTCGAAAAACCCCCGACCTCCTTCGTGACCCTTCGTCTTCCGGCCTCTTTCCGACCAATCTCGTCGTCGATCGCCGTCGATCTTCCTCCTAGGGTAACCCCCTCTCCCTCCCTCTCCCTTCTAGGGTTAGTTTCCTATTCCTAGGGTTAGGGTTAGTTCGGTTTCTAGGGTTTCTAGGGTTTCATCCATTTTCGGCTAGGGTTCTTAGATTTGATCTTACTTGCGCCGTGTCTTGCTTCGATTATGGCAAGAACACGTATCCTGATCACTCCCTCTAGCCCCTCGCCGATGACCATAGAACCTACCCCTACGGACCCTGATCAACCTAGGCGAACCCCTCCGAAACGCCGTGCAAAAACCACCCACCCCTCTTCGTCTTCGCCTCCTCTTAAGCGTAAGAGGACGGCGACTGCGAAACCCCAAGCCAAAACTCAGCCCAAGACCAAGCCTGTAGTTTTTCGTGCTCCTACTTTTACCGGTGCTTCGGATTCCGACACCGAGTATATCCCCGAGCCAGAGACTCATAGGGAACCCACTCCTCCTACCCATCCTGAGTCTAGCAGCCACCCTCGTACGTCTACCCGTAAGCCTAAGGGAAAGGCTCCGATGCCGGTTGGCGGTGTCGATATCTCGTTGTGTCGCGACGACCCTTTGTGTCTCGCGGCTTACAACCGTATTGAACATTGCCCGCTGCTTCTGGAGCATTTCGTCCAGTTCAGTGACTTCATAGGGTTAGCTGATCTTCTTTCGTCGTCGGGTCTTCTCGATTACCTTCGATATGACCCGAAGGCGAATCCTCCACGTACCCTCGATTAGTTAAGCTTTTCTATGCTAATAGGATCCGGGGTCAGTACGATGAGACCTACTCTGTTGAGACGACTGTTTTGGGGACTCCTATAGTCCTCACAGCAGAAATCTTGGGGAGAGATTTTGGGTATCTCTTCGTCTGGCCTCCTCCCCTCAGACATTTCTGTTGACGATATTTCTTCCCTTGATCAGACCGTCCTCTCTGAGATTTTCCATCAGATTCCTCCCGCCATGATTGGCGTGCCTTCCAAATCTTTCAAGCCAAATGCATGGGTCCTCAATCTGATTCTGAAGTCGTGCTTGCTTCCCAAGTACGGCTCCTCATCTTTACCGTCCCAGCCTTTTCTGAAGCTGATCTATGCCATTTTCATGGGGAGCTCGATTAATTGGGCTCGCATTATACTCGATAAGATTGATTCTTTCGAGTGTATTCGCAAGTCCTCTAAATCGGCTCATATTCCATTTCCGTGCTTGTTGACCCTTGTTTTCCGTCACTTCCGTGTCACCTTGCCTCGTGACGATGAGCGTCCCCTTGGTCCTCCCCTGAACGCGACGGCCGTCAAGAAATCTCTTGCGGCGCTTCGTCACGTTCAGAGGACGACACCTTCAGCGTCTGCCTCTGCCAGTGCCTCTGATGCCCCCTCTGCCACCCTTGATGATGTCGTACGTTTACTTCGTTGTCACGAGTCTCGTTTGGCTCGTACCGAGGAGGTAGTTTACCGTATGGCGAGTCTGATGGGTGTTCAGCTTCCTCCTTTTGTTTCTGGGGATGAGGAGTTGGATGAGTTGGCCGAGGAGGACATTGAGGAGCTGACCGGCGCCCCGTTTACGGTTTGAGCGCGGTGTCGTTTTACCGCAAGTGCACGGTTAGTGTAGGGTGCGGTTTTATCGAACACAGGGAGGTGGATGGCTTGAGTGGCTACTAGCCTCGCCTAGTTCGTTTGCTAGCTATGCGGATAATGTGGGTGGAAGTGTAGAAATAAAAGAAAGAAATGAAAAAAGACACGAAATGAATCCCCGCTAACACGGGCTAGAGCACTCAATACACTTGGCATTTGACTTGACCCAGGGTGAGACATTGCCCCAAAAGGTGGTACCTAGCGTCCATGGCCCGATATTCCGGTCGGTGCCAAGCACGATAGGCCTACCCGGTTCCGGACGGTGGGCATTCCCATGTCCATTAACACTATCTGAAACCGGGAGCATTAAGGTCACAATGATATCTCCCAACACTTCGTCCAAGCCGCTCCCGCGCGCGAGGACTCGATGTCAACGCTCGGGGCGTGAGCTATGGCTAGGGAGTCAACCACCAAGTTTATTCCCCCTTGGCCCGATGGTCAGAGGCAGTCTTTCTCCCGCCAATGACAATGAAACACCCCCGCGTAACCCTAATTGCCAAATAGGTCAAATGTGATTTCTAGAAATACATCGAAGCGGATCTTGACAGGACAAGCACCGGACCCCAATCCCCAACACATCTAGTGTGTCGTCGTACGAATTGGACCCAGATTGCTAGAAATCCCCATTGACACATTTCATCGAACACGTGCCAAGCAACCAAGTCTAATGAAACAACCCAAGCATCAATCCTACCCTAACCCGTATTAGGGTTCATCAAAACTACTCAATGGTGAATAACATATAAACAAACAGCACAAAAGACATATAAACTTTCACCATCAAGCAAAATAAACACAATACAAACAATGGAGAAAAAGAGAGGAAAATACTTATCTTGAGTTGAATCGTCAATCCATTACAAGACTTATTGAACAATACAACCCTAAGCTAAACTAACCTAAACTCCCAGCAAAGGGGCTGAAAAAGCCCTAAAAAACTAGATGAGAATACCCCCAAGTCGTGCCCTTACATGCTCTTATAACCCCCCTCAAAAACCCAGCGGTTCGGGTCCAGAAAACCCAATAAAACTTTCAAAACAGGCCCACCCGATCGGGTGAAAACTCACCCGATTGGGTGGACTAAACAGAGAGCTCAAATTCGCAGAAAGAGATCTCACCCGGTCGGTTGACAAGTCAACCGATCGGGTGAAATGAAAATTCAGACTACTGCCAATTTCAGCACACAGCCGCGCTCAGAAAATTCCAGAAAAATCTAGAAAAATCTGATTCGGGCATGTGACCTATCGTTGGAAAGCTAACGATGATGCCGACGCTAGAAAAATAAGAGATCACCTAAAATCCTTCTGGAATGATAACAGATCTTCAATGAATGAGCAGCGGTGCGCGATAGGGGACGAAAAGGCCACCCGATCGGTTGAAATGTCAACTGATCTGGTGAGCATCTTGTTGCTTCAGCCGTCGCCTTCGGGAGCTTCAACCGGGCGCAAAGGAGAGCGGGTGGCGTGACCGGGTCATCGATCGGAGGAATCGGCTACAGATGAACCGATCGGGTGAGATGTCACCCGATCGGTTGGAATTCAGCTCCAAATTCCCGAGAATTGGGGCGTTTGAACCGGTCCCTGAACCGACCGGGTGACTTCTTGGTCGCTCCAACTTGTGTTCGGGTGGTGCACGCGTGCATCACCCGATCGGTTGGAAGTGACCAACCGGTTGGGTGAGGGGCTGAAAGATGCGATCTTCGTCGTTTGACCCCCTGGATCACGCGTGACTCCTCCCGTTGCTCCGGGGACTCATGATATCGTTGTTTTATGTCCCAAATGCTGGAAAATTCCTGCAAAATCCCAAAAACACGGAAAAGTGAAAGAAAACAAGAAAACACAAGAAAACACGAGAAAACAAATATAAGACGGCGGTAAAATACAGAAAAACACGGAAGAAAACGTGCGTAAATATATGAAATATAAACGCACGTCAAAATCCCCCAAGCTGAACTCTTCCTCGTCCTCGAGGAAGACGAGTGAGAGTAGGAGCTCGGAGGGGAAAAATAGAGAGAAAGAGAGAAAAAGAAAACTCTATATCCTAGATCGCCCGTCAGGGCCAACAAAATCGAAAACGACACACCAAGCAAGCAAACGCCAAATCACATCACTAAACCAAGGATTACGAGTCCAGACAAGTGCCGTGGGCCCACGCGGTGAAGCGCGAGCGAGTGTGGTCGTGAGCTAGCAGTCCGTGTCACTATCTACGATGTGCGATAAAGCTCGATATACGCAAACCCAGGAAATGACCCAAATATCAATTCGAATTGAATAAGGCGGTGAATATATGCAGTTCAAGCATGAATGAGAATAGAGAGAGAATCGAAACATATCATGCGTCGGGGACTCCACAACTATGGTTAAGGAAATCACCGCACTAAAGCCTATATAATAGCTAAAAAGTTCCTAAGCCAAGTGTTTTCGAAAACGATGGGGGTTGAGATGATGTGGAGTAGAACACTCGGTGCAAACTCTCGCCTTCCCTTTATTCTCGGTAGGTAGGAGAAATATTCACACTAGAAATTTTTTTGGGTTTTGGGTATTTGTATTTTTTTTTTGAATTTTGGGCTATACAAAATTTTTCTTTTCTTTTCTTTTTGGGTTTTTCTTTTCTTTTCTCTTTTTTTTGGATTTTTGGGATATTGGCTATACACATGTGTACTCTCCCAAGTGGGAGAACGGTACACGACGAGGGGATTTGCACCAAGTAAAACAAAAAAGAAGTCGAAATCTAAACACTTGGGCAAAAGAAACTATTCTCTCTAAATAGAGCATAGGCTAAATGGGTTATCCTAGTCCTTAATTGTGGAATCCCGACACATGCGAAATGAAGTACACGATATATATATATATATATATATATATATATATATATATATATATATATATATATATATATAGCATGCAGAAGCGGACAGGAGAAATAAATACCGCATATTCAAATCGAAGCATGATAATCTAGGGGTCATTCCTGGACAGGTATATAAAGTAAAATCACAAAGTAGAAGCACACCAAATAGCTAGGCACGACGCACGACTCACAAAAAGCTAATTGGACCCGCGATGCATGAAATGCAAGAGGACTCGATATCCTAGGATTAGTGAATGTGATTATCGCAGCCGTGCAAGGTGTGCGTGTGATTTTCGTGGCAATTCATCATAGGGTTCATCTCTAGGAGAAAGAGATAGAAAGAAGAAAAGAAAAAGAAAAAAAAAACACGGAGAAAAACGACTCAAATAACGAAGAAAAAGAGACAAATGACAGAAGTGCGACTCCCCCAAGCTGAAACTTGCATTGTCCTCAATGCAATAGTAGTGAATACGGGAGGGCATTGAAAATGGTGGGGAGTTACGCACCGACACAAAAAATGAAAAACACGAAAAACACATGAGCGAAACTAAAAAATAAAGAAAAAGAAACACTCAAATAAAAGGTATAAAACACGACAAAAGAACACCTAGACACAGACACACAACAACGACACACGAAAACATGCACACAAATCGATTTCCCCCAAGCTGAACATGACAATGCCAGCGAAACGATATGATCAATGTGATGCAGAAATATGCAAGGGGAAGATCGGAAAAGAAAAGAAAGAAATCAAAATGCAGGAGAGACGGTGTGCTCGTTCTCCTCGGAAGAGGATGTGGGGTGAAATGATAGAAGGGCACGACATGAAGGGTTATTAAGATGCAAAAGCAAATCCTAGATACGCTCCCCTTGCTAATGAGAGGAGACGAGATTATTCAAATCTAAACTAGAAAGCGGTAAATTTTTACACTACTGGATTAGGATACACCTGAGCATAGGCGAATCCAAGATCTGAACTGGGGCAGGTAGCTGCTCTAACTGCTCCTTCTGTGGCTCCGCTAGAAGCGCTGTGCCACGTGTGCCAATGGACCCAAGAAATGCACCTCCAAGCATCCCTCGTAGGTGTCCACCTGTGACCTGCAAAGGATGAGGTGCATTAGTCCATGGCAAGAAATTATTTCCCAAAATAAATGTATCCCAGAGATAGTCGCCGGTAAATGATGGTAAAATATATGAAATGTGGCGAACACTCCCTGGAAATGGTATGCTATCCTCTGTGCTAGCGACGATCGAATCCCCGCTCTCCATGTGAAGTTGCTCTCCAGGTGGTGACACACCGCAGCATACCTCAAGGGAAGTAGATCTTGTGTCCTGCGAGAGATATGGTATGTCAAATATATACGAGTCTAAAGAAATAGGAAGTGAAAAGCGAGACTCAAAAGTGGAGTGAGAGTGAGTATGAAAATCTCCCTGAATAGGGGCAATATGCTCCAGTAGATGCTCAGCCGCAGAAGAAGTGGAGAGCGACGGAAAAGGTAGATGTGACTCGGGCTCTATAGAGTGGACCATCATATACAAGCCCTCATGCACATCCTCCTCGACGATATGCTCATGCTCCACCATCTGCCCGATGTCCTGAATGACATCCTCGTGGTTGACCACAGACCAAGGAAGAAGCAGCAACAGAGATGACAGTGGAGGTGGATGTGGAGCGGACCACTCGTATGTGGTCGTGGTGTCCTCGTCCTCACGCACATCCTCCTCGCCGGTATGCATAATCTCTGTAAACTCCTCAGTGCTCTCATAGGACTCATATGGGGTATCCAAATCAAGACAAGAAGTCTCTCCCACAGATCCTATAGAAATCACCCCATCCTCACTATCATCATCAAAAAATGCTTTGTCATCCAAGTGGTAGTGATGGAAAATTGGGGTATCGGCTTGAGATGTGTCTATGGTGGCCGATGGCATGGTGGTCTCAACCATGAAAGTGGGTATATCCTCTCCTTTATCCCCTCTCCTTGGTGTCGGCTCGGTGATTGGTACCATTAAGTTTTGTAATATTTGGCCTTGGTTAAACATGACACTTTCAAGGAGAGACACGAGGCTGGATTCTTCTTGTGTTTATGGAGGGGTATAAGGTTGAGGAAATGGATGGGAGGTGTTTGGGCTAAGGTTGTGGGAAAATGTTTGGCCTTGGAGTGGGGGGAGGCTCTCAAGAGTAAATGGGCAATCATAATACACGTGCCCCGCCATCCCACAAGTCTCACAAACCACAACTGGATAAGGATCGTATCCTCCCATCTGAGCATCGAAATTTGATCTCCACATGGTAATATCAAAGATACCTTGACAACAAAAATAAGAAAACTAGAGATGAGCGTCAATATTACAAGAGAATAACAAAAAGATAATATAATGGTGGGGGAAAAATTTCTTGGTTATTGAATATTTTTTAAAAAAAAGAAAAAGAAATTTTTTTTTGGTTTTTATGCGTAGTCTAACGAACCCAAACTAAGCTAATATCAAACCGAACGCCTCCCCGGCAACGGCGCCAAAAACTTGACCGGCGCCCCGTTTACGGTTTGGGCGCGGTGTCGTTTTACCGCAAGTGCACGGTTAGTGTAGGGTGCGGATGATGTGGGTGGAAGTGTAGAAATAAAAGAAAGAAATGAAAAAAGACACGAAATGAATCCCCGCTAACACGGGCTAGAGCACCATGACACTTGGTATTTGACTTGACCCAGGGTGAGACATTGCCCCAAAAGGTGGTACCTAGCGTCCATGGCCCGATATTCCGGTCGGTGCCAAGCACGATAGGCCTACCCGGTTCTGGACGGTGGGCATTCCCATGTCCATTAACACCTTCCGAAACCGGGAGCATTAAGGTCACAATGATATCTCCCAACACTTCGTCCAAGCCGCTCCCGCACGCGAGGACTCGATGTCAACGCTCGGGGCGTGAGCTATGGCTAGGGAGTCAACCGCCAAGTTTATTCCCCCTTGGCCCGACGGTCAGAGGCGGTCTTTCTCCCGCCAATGACAATGAAACACCCCCGCGTAACCCTAATGGCCAAATAGGTCAAATGTGATTTCTAGCACTACATCGAAGAGGATCTTGACAGGACAAGCACCGGACCCCAATCCCCAACACATCTAGTGTGTCGTCGTATGAATTGGACCCAGATTGCTAGAAATCCCCATTGACACATTTCATCGAACACGTGCCAAGCAACCAAGTCTAATGAAACAACCCAAGCATCAATTCTACCCTAACCCGTATTAGGGTTCATCAAAACTACTCAATGGTGAATAACATATAAACAAACAGCACAAAAGACATATAAACTTTCACCATCAAGCAAAATAAACACAATACAAACAATGGAGAAAAAGAGAGGAAAATACTTATCTTGAGTTGAATCGTCAATCCATTACAAGACTTATTGAACAATACAACCCTAAGCTAAACTAACCTAAACTCCCAGCAAAGGGGCTGAAAAAGCCCTAAAAAACTAGATGAGAATACCCCCAAGTCGTGCCCTTACATGCTCTTATAACCCCCCCCCCCCCCCCCCCACCCCTCAAAAACCCTGCAGTTCGGGTCCAGAAAACCCAATAAAACTGTCAAAATAGGCCCACCCGATCGGGTGAAAACTCACCCGATCGGGTGGACTAAACAGAGAGCTCAAATTCGCAGAAAGAGATCTCACCCGGTCGGTTGACAAGTCAACCGATCGGGTGAAATGAAAATTCAGACTGCTGCCAATTTCAGCACACAGCCGCGCTCAGAAAATTCCAGAAAAATTTAGAAAAATCGGATTCGGCCATGTGACCTATCGTTGGAAACCTAACGACGATGCTGACGCTAGAAAAATAAGAGATCACCCAAAATCCTTCTGGAATGATAGCAAATCTTTAATGAATGAGCAGCGGTGAGCGAAAGGGGACGAAAAGGCCACCCGATCGGTTGAAATGTCAACCGATCGGGTGAGCAGCTTGTTGCTTCGGCCGTCGCCTTCGGGAGCTTCAACCGGGCGCAAAGGAGAGCAGGTGGCGTGATCGGGTCGTCGATCGAAGGAATCGGCTACAGATGAACTGATCGGGTGAGATGTCACCCGATCAGTTGGAATTCAGCTCCAAATTCCTGAGAATTGGGGCGTTTGAACCGGTCCCTGAGCCGACCGGGTGACTTCTTGGCCGCTCCAACTTGTGTCCGGGTGGTGCACGCATGCATCACCTGATCGGTTGGAAGTGACCAACCGGTCGGGTGAGGGGCTGAAAGATGCGATCTTCGTCGTTTGACCCCCTGGATCACGCGTGACTCCTCCCGTTGCTCTGGGGACTCATGATATCGTCGTTTTATGTCCCAAATGCTGGAAAATTCCTACAAAATCCAAAAAACACGGAAAAGTGAAAGAAAACAAGAAAACACAAGAAAACACGAGAAAACGAATATAAGACGGCGGTAAAATACAGAAAAACACGGAAGAAAACGTGCGTAAATATATGAAATATAAACGCACGTCAGGAGCTTTGTCGTACTTCCACTCATGCCCCCGAGGGCCCTTCTGGTACTGCTGTTGGTGCTTCCTCTTCTGGTGCTGCTGTTGCTGCTTCGTCTGCTGGTGCCCCCGAGAGCACACCTGTTGCCACCACTCCTGCGGTGGATACTCTGACTGGTGCTCCCGAGGCCACTACGGTTGCTGCTCCAGAGATTGCCACTTCTGTCGTCGCTCCTGTTGACGTTCCTGCTGATCCAGTCACCACCTCTGCTCCTGCTGAGCCTGCAGTTGCTTCTGATCCTCCCGCTGCCTCTTGAGTTTCTTTGAGGCCTCTCCTGATACTCATTGGATGACATATCTAGTTGTGAGAGTTGTTGGGTAGGATAGTGTGGGTGGCTATGTATTTTGGATCTTTTTGATGTACTTTTATGATCTTGTTGATGATGTATTTTGTGCACCGATCGGTGGATCGATGTTTTGTATGTCGGTGATGTACTCTGGTTCAAATTTTATATATATATACATCGCACTTGACATTTCATTCTATTGTGCACAATTTATAATTTTTATGTCTCTGATGTTTGATTTCGTCGCTCGACGATATTAGCTTGGTTTAATAGAAATTTCTTCTATGGAAACATAGAATTGTTTTCCATGCACAAAATTAACCAAGAATGTTGATATTGGAGAGTATATTCCATAACTCAATCCGTAAAAATGATTTGAGTTTTGATGATTTCGTTTTACGATTTTTTCGACTATGGTATCATTGACACGCCTTGATTCTATTCGTATTTTTCTCTTTGGTGTCACTTGAACCGTCGTCGTATTCTACGACTCCCGTGCTTTTTATTTGAGGCCATTGTTGTTGTCGTTGTTATCCTCCCGCTCTTTTTGCTTATGCCAAAGGGGGAGAGATAATAATAACGATGTGCTAAATGAAAATTTAGAGCATTATTCCAAGAATCTAATTTGATATGTTAGATTCAGGGGGAGTTAAGATATATAAATGGATTTTCAAATCCGATATTTCAATAACCTTCATTTGGTATTCGATAATTCAATAATTGATTCTCATTTATATACTTTACTTGTCTGCTTGATGCGTATTATTATTGTTTAATTTGGAATTAACGTGTCATCAATGCAGGGGGAGTAAGTAAATTTCATTTGAATTATTATTTTTGATTATTATTTATGTTGGGTTGTCATCACCAAAAAGGGGAGAATGTTGGATACTGGACTCCCCGGATTTGGTTTTGGATGATGAACAAACATAAATATATGGTGAACTAACACTTTATGAGCGCAGTTATGGAGATCGTCACCAAATTCACATAAATATCAATTATGACGTCTCAAGACTTCTCAAAGCACGTGATCGTATGCCTAAAGCTTCGTTGAAGCTTATGGACCAATTTAGAAGTCATGAAGATTCGATTGAAGCTATTGAAGACGGTATCGTCAAGTTTTATTTATAGTCTTTAAGCTTCTTTCGTAGAATGTTAAGCCTTGAGTAGGTCTTACGGTTTAATTCTTCATAACGCTCATATCTTAGCTCTAGGATCTTAGTAGAAGTCAATACAATCCTTCCCGAAGCTTCGCGCTTCGATTCGAGACTTCTTGTGCATGTTAGTTGGTTCAAGAAGAAGAACTGACCGACTAGATGGTGATCTAGTCGGTCGGCAAAGCTTCTTGGACCGACTAGTTCTTCTCAGTCAATTCTAAGCTCTTTACTGTTTACAGTTAGTCGGTCTAAGTTGACTCACCGACCGACTAGTTTGTGAACTAGTCGGTCAGTGATGCTTCTGTGACCAACTAGTTGAGCTTTCCCTGTACATGCACATTTGAACTTGAGCTACTGTTTATCATTAGTCGGTCTGTGTTCATTGATCGACCGACTAGTTGATGAACTAGTCGGTCAACTTTCCTTCTTGGACCGACTAGTTTAGTTTTACTGTACATGCCAATTTTTCACCTAACTTACTGTTTATTGTTAGTCGGTCTATGTTTATTTGGTGACCGACTAGTTGGTGAATTAGTCGGTCAACATTTGTTCTTGGACCGACTAAGTCTATTTTAGCTCAGACTTCAGTTTTATCTGTTAGTCGGTCTACGTTGAGTAACCGACCGACTAGTTGTGAAACTAGTCGGTCAGCTACTCTTCTTGGACCGACTAGTTCCTTTTGTCTGTGCTTTGATCTTTTCTCTGTTCACTCATTAGTCGGTTTACGTTAATTGACCGACCGACTAGTTGATGAACTAGTCGGTCGGTGGTTGTTCTTTGACCGACTAATTGGGTTCAGAAAAGAGCCGTTGGAGCATTTAATGACTCGAATTTCTTTCTTTCTCTCCTCTATCCTATATATACTTGATGGGCTGCATTCATTGCTGCCAAGGCTGATATTATTGCAAGTTTAGAGATCAAGAGAAATCATTCCAAGCTCATTCAAAGCTCATTCATTCCATTCAATAATCTCTCCTCACTCTTACTTCCAAAGAGAGATTCATTGAGTGTGAAGCCTTCTAAGCCAAGTGCTTGATTCTAGGTCACCAACATCCCCATAGCTCTCCATCGCTGATCTACATCTTGGAGCTAGGGTTTGGTGCCACTTCTTCTTCAAAATCATCCTTGCCCTAATTCGTAAGCATTACTCAAGGCATAGGTATTTTGTCGGTAAGAAGTTTTCTTATTTCATTTCATATTTGAATTGTAAGTTGTAGAGGAATATGCCCTCGGATCATTTGTATTTGATGCAAATGATAATTTAAGCCTAGATAGGGACTATTTTGCATATGATGCAAAAGACATTAAATGTGTCTTAAATTGTTTAAGACTATATTTAATTAAATAAACGCGTTGAAAAGGTTACCTAGATGACGTGATCGTTCCGCTCTAAACGCAGGTTCAAACCGCGTCAAAAACGGAGTCCAAATGCACAAGTTATAGCCAAAACAAGTCAGCCCAAACTGTTGGGCTGAAACCAGCGAAAATGGAGGCCCACCAAGCCCGAATTTTCTGGTTAGGGTTTTTTGAAACCTGGGATTTTCTTGACGGCTACGTTTCTAAGAGAAGCATGACTTTTGGCTAACTTTGGACAATTGTTTGAAGGGTCAAACGGACTCGGATTGACGAGCCGTTTTTTCCTACGCGTTCACCGTTGAACCCTCTTCGATTTGGTAGGTTGTACCAACATTGAAGCTCAACGGTGAGGGAGTTAAAATTCACGGAAGTTTGCACATTGTGAAGTGCAAACTAACTTGATTTTAATTAACTCAAATTAATAGTCCCACATCGGATTTTGAGAAAAGGGGGGAGTCCGCCGCCTATATAAATAGGGGTCTGCTCTCCTCCTCCAAACTCGTCCCAAGCTCTAGATCTGAGCGGCTCTCGTAAATGTTGGAGCACGCTCGGATCTAAGCTAAATTAATATTTCTCCTCTCCCTATAAATTTCTGCCTTGCTCCTGAGGGCTCTAGCAAAGCCGCAAAGGAGTTCGGATTCAGATCCGAAATCTAGGCGGAGGTTTCACTCGCGTGAAACTTTCTTCGGCGCGTGGTTGGCTCGGTGACATGGGATTGATCGCCTCGGGATGCGGAGCGGTTTGAGGAGCGGCTCGGCGTGGGACGGGAGCAGCTCGGAAGACGGTGCGGAACATCTCGCCTGCCCCAGGGCTGAGATTCCGGGTATGTGTTTAAGTTTTTCATTTAATTATTCGCAGTAGTTAGATCCCTCTTGGGGTGGTCAGATCCACCCCAAGTTGGCAGATATCCTGGCTAATATGGTCTGGTTCCTTAGGGTTGCATGTTAATTAGATTAACATAAAAATTTTTCCGCTGCATTTCTGTCTATGTTCCGTCCGACTTAGGACGGGACTAGAGTTTTTGTGCCCTAAGGGTCCCAGAAAACACTGCATTGGTATCAGAGCCATCTCTGTATGCTGATCTAGGACTGCGAATTTATTATTTGAATGCTTTTACAGAAAAATGTTTTCTTTAAATTTATGCGATAAATTTAAATTTTTTTTTGTTTAAAAATTTTATATGATAAATTTTAAACATGAAAGTTTTAAAATGGAATTTTTTAATTTATGTGATAAATTTTAAAATTGTTTTAAAGCTTTAAAACTTTATGCGATAAGTTTAAAATATTGTTTAAAATTTTATGTGATAAATTTTTAACAAGGAATTTTTTAAATGATGTTTTAAATTTATAAGATATTTTTAAAAACTGATAATAAAAGTTTAAAATTTTTATGCGATAAATATTTTAAAGTAGCATGCAAATGTTATGATTTTTTAAACAAGCTTTTACTTTATGAGATAAAATAAAATGTTTTAAAATCGTATTTTTAAATTTAAATGTTAAATTTAAGTATGCATGCTAAAATTGTTTATGCGATAAACTTTAGTCTATTTAATTGTTAAATAGTTGTACACTTTTTATGCGATAAAATTAGTGTAAATTTTTAATGGATATGTCTTCTTGTCCCTTATTTGATAACACAAGACAACCCTTTAGGTTAGCCATTAAGTAATGATTAAAATTTATTAATTGAATTTTAATGACATGCTATGTTTTAATAAAGCATTAACAATACTTCAAGACCTAATTCCTGATTAGGGTAGTCCTTTTAATGAATTTTTTTAATTGTTATTATTAAATCATTAAAGGACTTCGCTTTTAGCGTTGGTTAATAATTTATTAAAATCCTAATAACGATTAGGATAGCACGTGAACCTTATAGTTGATAAGGACTTAATAAAAGTTATTAAACAAATCCTAAAATTTTGAATTTAAGGATGCAACTAGTTGATAGGATTAATTAGTTGTTAATAAAAGCTGTTTAGTCTATGGCACACATACAAAAATGACAAGCTTCATTCAATGGACCATGATCCAGTCAATGTGCTTGGTTAAGAGTTCTGGATCAACCCTTACTAGTCTAAGGGGAAGTGATCCTGGCTTAGTCAATTCCCTGGCTGTGTTCCGCTGGACCGCAATGTCGCGAATCGTGATTGTATGACACCCTGGACTATATCTAGTCAATGCGTTATAAATCTTATTAAAGATTAATTCGTATCCCTCCTTGATTTTGGAGCTTGGTAACTCAAAGAAGACAATTATAGGTGTTGAGTCTCCTCAAGCTATGACTTGTTTATCTTTAAGGAACAAACTCTAACATACATGTGATGTAGTCTAGACTTGACCCAAATCGATACGTCGGGTCTCCTCGAGCATCGATCTAAGTCAAATCTGGACACGAAATCAAGGGTCTGACTAGACCAGTCATTATGATTTGTTGAGTCTCCTCAAGATCATAAGTGACGGTGGTTAAAAAAACGATAGGGAGTCACTGTGATGTGATTGACTAAGAGTTAGTCTACCAATCATGGAACCAATCAACTTGTTGAGTCTCCTCAAGGTTGTGAGGTTCAGGATGATTGGATCCCTCTTTCACTAAATTTTAAATATTTTAATTCGATTAAATCGTTCGTTATTAAGCTTTGAAACGATCGTAAAAATAGTGGGAGGATATAGATAGATAAAAGCCATTCTACCTATATTTAATATTGAACATATGCTAAACTAGGGCAAGACTATGTTTACCGAAGGAATCAAAATATAATGGAATTAGTTAATTGGTCAAATAGGTTGATTAATTGAATATCAAGTTAAATTCTAATTGATAAGATTAAACTATACTCTCGTTGACATTAAAATGACCTTCTAAAGAACAGACTTAAGAAATATGATTTCATTAAGTTCTGGGTCCAACAAATAAATTCACGCAATATGTCACTCGTCTCTATATGAGGCAGCTTGAACATATAGGATATTCGAAGTATGTTTCTCCCTACAACTTGTCGAGCTACCCTCAAGGTTATATGGACAAACAATTCTGATCCGTAAAGTTCGAGAATTCGATCAAACCGTTTGAGTCGAATATGAGTGCATGAGTGGTGCAAGACTATGTATCCCAACCGGATCTCGAGACAAGCAACTTCTTGAGCTACACTCAAGATTGCAACTCTCAAGCGTTTGGATACATGAGTCGCTTGCATAGCTATTCATTTATGTTGGGCCATTTAAATATCTAAATGTGATTTAGAAAAGGAAGAAGGCACACCGGAAAGTCAATCGAGTTAAATAGTTTAATTTATCATTAGTAAAGGCATAAGTAGGAGGAAATAAAAATGTGACATACTCTGATGTCACGATTTCATGATTATTGTTATACAGAAGTTTAACACATTTTGACGAATGTCGTCACATTGCTTTTGAAGCAATGAGTAAATATGTATAACGATAATATATATATTAAATGTTAATATATAAATACACAAGATAGTAGCAAACTTATTTGGCAAAATAGACTAGGCCGTATCAAGAGACTAAGCTTCACAAGTCACATAAAGAGGGGTCTGACCTCTCGTATTATGAAGTCTACGGACACTTGTGAGTCTTATCCTCTTAGATAAAATGGCCGAAACCCATCTGTAAGACAGTTGGAGAATGAGTTATCGAACTCAGTCTGGTACATACTGATGTACCCGAGTCTAGATTAACCAAATTAAGTTATTCGTATATTTTATTAAGACACGTGTTCTTGATGAAACACAAGTCTGGTAAAATAAAGAACGAAATGACTAAAGTATTTAAACTGATTCGATTAGATCGAATGGTCAAATACTTAGCTACATTAAATCTTGCGTAATTAAAAGAAAATGTGATTTTCTCTCAGGTCAAGTCTGATAAACACATCCGTGTGTTAAAAGGTATGAATCACACTTAGTTAGACTTGGTGTGATCCATTGAAAGTGACTCTGAGTTTAGTCCTCCTTCTGGGTTAAGTCCCAGATAGTAATGCCTAGGTTTTGATAATGTTCTGTGAGGACATTATCAATAAGATATTCATAAAATCAATCATTAAGAAGTTGTATAATTACTCGAATCTCGTAAGACGAAGAGTCGAGTTAGACATCATAACTGATGATGACTTAGTCAACTTCCGGAATGAAATTCGGAGAAGTAACTCCAATTTAAAAACTTGATGCAATCAGAATAGGTCCGTGTGCGTAAATAAATTTTGGAATTTAGTTTACGTGCACAAGGAAAATGTTTCCTCACTTTCTGCAAGTAAATCTTTAAGTTGAAAGATTGGTGCAGAAAGGAAAATAGTGAAGTGCAATCATGTTGGTCGAGAACGGTTTTTCCATACTAATTCCTATAAAACGGATTATAATGAAACCGTTTTCCACCAGCAGATGTGTACAGAACTACTCGGACCAAACTCGATGTAAACGCTTAAGTTGACCATGAAAATTGGAGCATTCACTTACAAGTTCATTTTTCTAAATATGATTTAGACGGACCAACTTATATGAATTAGCCAGATAGTTTTTAAGGTCAGTGGGAGCGTGTAAATTACATGTGAAGCATCAAAGGGATGGAACATATATTTTGACAAAGTGATCAAAAGAGTTTGATACTTTATCAGAAATAAATATGAGCCATTTGAAATGACCCGTAACTAATTTAAATGATTACCGTAATGTACGATGAATTGGATAAGATCCAAGTAAATTAAAATATTATGGATTCCGAAAGACCAAATGAATTATTTGAATGAGATTCAAATGGTTGGTCTAAACATAGAAACCCTTAAGTCTATAGTGTAGACGGTTTTAGCAGATCCACTCATGAAGGCTCTACCACATGAAGTCGGGAAAACTTATGTGTAAAAACGGTATGAGATACCGAGATAAATGGGCCTGAGTGCAAGTGGGATATGTTGAGAGATGATACCCTCGAGGCTATCTATCTTCATGTGTGCATAGCACAAACATCTTGTTCGAAATAACAGTAAGCTGTTTGGTAATAATTTATCTAAGTTATTTTATAATGTTGTTAACATTAGACATTAACTTAGGTAAAGTCCTAAGACTTTATGCAAGGTCAAACAGGTATCGAGTTGAGTATCTCGATCATGGAGAAATGTTTGACCGTTTGTAGCATAAGTCTAAAAGGGTTCGTGGTCGTAGATGTTTCGAGACAAGGATATCAAAACATCGGATAGACCATTGTGTCTTAGTCTTCACCGTTTAGCGGTGGCGATGATCTCATGATCGCTTGACTTGGCGAAGTCGTCGACGAGACACAGGTGCTCATTAGAGAATGAGTTCACTGAACGATCCACAAGAGTTATCATATGGTTATATTGACCAATCTGTCAATGATGACTCTGAGTGATGCTAGGCTAGTTGGTCTTTTGACTTGAGGTCATTTTGACGAACCTGTGCGTGAACGGTGCCACTTAGATCAAATGACCTAGCTTCGAGGCAAGGCCTGTCGAAAGGTCTTTGATTGGGTGACACTTGAAGCGTATGAGGAGAGTAATGACCAAGAGAGGATTCGTCTCTCCCGGTCAATGGGAGTTAGTGTCGTAGGGTTAGTTCGGTCTTTAGTAAAATCTCTGGCCAGAGTTTGTTGGAAGAAGTCCAACATTATTTGACTAAAGATCGATAGAAACTAACCGGAGTCAAGTTATTGGGGTTGACAGTTTAACCGTACCCTAGACTTGATCTACACGACATAGTTTAGACGAAGAGACTATAACTGCGGAACTCATCACGGAAACAGTCAGTGTGGTCCCGACAATACTCATGTCAATGAGTCAACCACATAATGATGATTCCTGAAGCAGGGACGGTAACCACTGCTCATGGTCACTACCGTATAGGGCTTCGAGCCCAACCTGTTGTATGGGTCAGGCTGTAGGGTCTCACACAGAGTACGACCTTCGTCTAGTAATAGGTAGAAATTAGTTAGGGAGAATAATTTGCATTTGATGCAAGGGATAAAATATTGCAAAAGATGTTTGCAATCATCTCATGCATTCGGGATAAATGATCCTGAGTGCAAGTGGGAGATGTAGAGGAATATGCCCTCGGATCATTTGTATTTGATGCAAATGATAATTTAAGCCTAGATAGGGACTATTTTGCATATGATGCAAAAGAGATTAAATGTGTCTTAAATTGTTTAAGACTATATTTAATTAAATAAACGCGTTGAAAAGGTTACCTAGATGACGGGATCGTCCCGCTCTAAACGCAGGTTCAAACCGCGTCAAAAACGGAGTCCAAATGCACAAGTTATAGCCAAAACAAGTCAGCCCAAACTGTTGGGCTGAAACCAGCGAAAATGGAGGCCCACCAAGCCCGAATTTTCTGGTTAGGGTTTTTTGAAACCTGGGATTTTCTTGACGGCTACGTTTCTAAGAGAAGCATGACTTTTGGCTAACTTTGGACAATTGTTTGAAGGGTCAAACGGACTCGGATTGACGAGCCGTTTTTTCCTACGCGTTCACCGTTGAACCCTCTTCGATTTGGTAGGTTGTACCAACATTGAAGCTCAACGGTGAGGGAGTTAAAATTCACGGAAGTTTGCACATTGTGAAGTGCAAACTAACTTGATTTTAATTAACTCAAATTAATAGTCCCACATCGGATTTTGAGAAAAGGGAGGAGTCCGCCGCCTATATAAATAAGGGTCTGCTCTCCTCCTCCAAACTCGTCCCAAGCTCTAGATCTGAGCGGCTCTCGTAAATGTTGGAGCACGCTCGGATCTAAGCTAAATTAATATTTCTCCTCTCCCTATAAATTTCTGCCTTGCTCCTGAGGGCTCTAGCAAAGCCGCAAAGGAGTTCGGATTCAGATCCAAAATCTAGGCGGAGGTTTCACTCGCGTGAAACTTTCTTCGGCACGTGGTTGGCTCGGTGACATGGGATTGATCGCCTCGGGATGCGGAGCGGTTTGAGGAGCGGTTCAAGGAGCGGCTCGGCGTGGGACGGGAGCAGCTCGGAAGACAGTGCAGAACATCTCGCCTGCCCCAGGGCTGAGATTCCGGGTATGTGTTTAAGTTTTTCATTTAATTATTCGCAGTAGTTAGATCCCTCTTGGGGTGGTCAGATCCACCCCAAGTTGGCAGAGATCCTGGCTAATATGGTCTGGTTCCTTAGGGTTGCATGTTAATTAGATTAACATAAAAAATTTTCCGCTGCATTTCTGTCTATGTTCCGTCCGACTTAGGACGGGACTAGAGTTTTTGTGCCCTAAGGGTCCCAGAAAACACTGCATAAGTTTCACTCTCGGTTGTGAGAGTGTGGTTGTGATCCCGGGTTGTGGGAGTCACAAATTACATTTTGTATGATTTGACTTGTGGAGGTTTTTCACAAGTATTTCATAGTGGAAATCTTGAGTTAGGGTTTCTAACTCAAGTATTCGGAGGGGATCCAGGTGGTTGGGACGTAGGATCACCGGGAACAAGTCGGGGAGACTTGGGTGGATCCGAACCCAGTAACATCTATTGTTAGCATTGTTAATTTTGTTGTTGTCTTCAATTTAAGCTTCCGCAAATTGATTTGGTTGTTGTTTGCATTATAATTAGGAATTATACTCCTCGTTATTTTTAAAGTACTATTCACCTCCCCCTCTAGTACTTGTGCAGTAGCTTGTAGGGCATTACATGAACTCATTCCTGTACATGGCACAGAATAAAACATTCATTGCTTTGGAGTTGCGAGTTGCGGTGGATTTGTCATTAGTGTGGTTCATTGGGCATATGAAGTGGTAGGCTTCTCGTATTGAGTTTCCAACATGTTCCAAAGTTCGTAGTAGATGCTTTGAAGATAGATTGTCATCCTTGTCTTCCAATAGGAGTAATTGGAACCATTGAATAGTGGATGCCTTGTATTAGAGTGCCCTTCTGGAAATTGTGATGAAGATGTTGAAGAGTTCGTCGGATAGGTGTAGGCCATCTTAACCTTGCTCCGATACCAAATGTTGGATCTCCTGGCACACCAAATACACTAAGGGGGGTGAATAGTGTTAATCACGATGATATTGCAAAATTAAAAGTTATTAAAAAATTGCAATAAGATTGCGGAAAATAAAAGATCACAATCCAGAATAATTCAAACGCAAACACAGAAATTTTTATCTTTGTTCGGATCCTTGTGATCATATGTCCAGTCCTCTACCCCGTAGAGATTTTAATCCACTAAAACACTTGCTCCCCGCAAGTAATCAACATACAAAGATGCCAACACTCCCTGTGTTGGATTCACCAAATAAAGTAAAGAAAGAGTATGAAACAATATCACCTATAGCCTTGATAATTGATGGAATTATTGCGGAAGGAAGGTGATTGAATCTCCAAGGTTCTGGATGAAACTTGTAGTAGAACGAACTTGAAGATTGGACTTTCTATGGAGGAAAAATTTCTACAGAGGTTCCTCTAAGAAAATCTGAAAATCACTAACTTTCTATAGAGAGAAAGTGAACTTAAGAAAAGAGAAAGAAAGTGAATTTTCGTGTGTTTTAGGCAAGGGCCTGGGGGTCTATTTATAGTCCAAAAAGATAGTTTTTGAACGTTGGACAACTGCCTAAATTTTCAAAAAATTCTGGGAAAGTTTTTCTATTAGTCGACTAATACGGGTGCCTGGTCGACTAATTAGAACTACTGACCAGGATTCTGTCTGTTGAGGGGTCATTTCAGAAAGTAACTTCCACAAATGGAAAGAAAATTCTTTAAACGGATATAAACTATCAGAAACTAGCCGTTTATGGCAGTTCTAACTTCTAGAAATAAAATATATAATTTAAATGATAAATCATTTAAATTACTGTTTTGAAAATGGACTGGTAGACTAACAGAGTTTGTTGATCGACTAAACATTTGAAATTTTAGGTTTTTGTCAGAAAATGATCCTAGAGACTTAAAAATGGGTCTGACGAAATTTTAGGACAGAAATATTTTAAAATTAAAATTGGTCGACTAGTATCAGGGGTTGGTCGACTAATAGGATTTTTGACTAGATTTTTTGAGGATGAATCCTAAATAACTAAGAGAGATTATCATTAAGGCTTTTACATTCTAATTAGCTGCAAGAGAAAAATAAAGATTACATCTCATTTACAAGATACAAAGATAACATCGATAAGCTTCGTCTTGTAGTAGATGCTTCTTGCAATATGTAGACTTGATGATTGTCTTAGTTGATTTGTGCTATAACATCTGCATAGATAGAGTTAATATAATGATAATATGTTTGTATCATCAAAACCACATGAGGAATTATGAGTTTCCAATAATGGGCACGATAAAATAAATGGGAGGGGGCCTGTAGCAAAAGAGCAATAGAGACATCATCAAGCAGGAGCACCACCCTCTGGAGGTGGTGATGGGCACCCCTGATGTGGACCAGAAACCATGACGGTGGGCTAGGGCTCTACAACTGTGTCAGCTGGTAAGTCAGCATAAGTCGAGGCGGGGTCAGCGGAAAGTGGGACAATAGCGGTCTCGTCGGGTGTGGTCGTGGGTGCGTCAACGACTGGGGTGTCTGCTATAGTAGCCACTGACTCAGGGGCAGAAGTGACAGGCTCTGTAGAAGCCTGAGAGTGTGGGGCACTGAGTGGTGCGGTGGTGGAGACATGGGCTGGCCTGTGGGGAGGGGCGTGGGCAAGGATCACGAGAGGTGGGCCCCGTGTCTGCAGCAGGTCTAGAATCGAAGCGAGGTCTGCCTCGACTCTCTGCTGGTGGGCGATGGTCGAGCAGGCAAATTCATCATAATCTCACCTAATGTGAGAAGTCACAGCCTCTGCCGCTGACAGTCACACGTCGGTGGTACGAGAGTCGAGAGGAGGACGGGAGCGGTGAGATACCACTCTCGTAAAACAGTCTCGTGCAGAGGATACACGGTGCCTAGGCTGAAAGGTCGGAGTGAGTGAACTCGTGGGGATCTCGTCGGAGGTGGTGCGCAGTGAAGCTAATAGGTCCACTAGTGGGGGTAGGGTGCTGGCGGGGTCCTGCTCCGGGAACTGTAGATCAATAGGCTCAGGAGCAGACGAGGCTGCCGTGCCCTCAGGCGTGGGCACAGAGGAAACAATAGTATGGCCTCAGGCAAGAGGGTGGTGACCGTCCCAGTGGTCCCTACAGTGGTGGTGGTGGTGGAAGAAACAGGGGAGGAGATGGTTGTGCCTCTGGGTGGCGGTGGGTGCACTGGCTGGGCTGGCTGGGCTGCCACTAGGGCAGCTATGTCGGGCTCCTCGTCCTCGGAATCATTGAGCACCGAGTCCTCCGCGTCAAAGTCGACTGTTGCTCCGGGGGGCTCGAGGACGTGGAGGGCAGGAAGTGGATAAACCCTGTCAATCATCCAGCTCTGCTGGACTGGTGCTATGGTGATGAGGTAAGGGGCGGGTAGGACCAAGTGTGGCGTGTGGTAGTGCCTAAGAGATTGGCCCAGTGACACTCCCCATATGGTCTGATGATGTGCATGTGCTCAAGCACATCCAAAGTCAGGCGTGTGGGGCCAGGGGGAGTCGCCAGGCCATCAGGAAGCTCCATGCCAAGCATCCGTGCAAAAATAGTGAAAAATCCGCCGCAGCAGATATCTGTGGCGAAGCAGGTGTGGGTAGTCTGGAGGAGGTGGTAACACATCCAGTGGGCTACTTCAGAAAGGACGAAGGGGCGGATGTAGCAGTCAGGGTAGTGGCGCATCAGTCGAGTCATTCCTATGAGATGAGAAACCTTGGGTATGGACATGGTCCCGACTTTTGGCCGGCATAATATGGTGGTGGCGAGGTGAAGCTGGGCATATCGAAGGTAAGGGTGCACTTTGCACGATGCCTTCGCCCTACTGGGACGGTAGCGGTCCAGTTCGGTAATGCGATGCCAAAACTCAGCGGCATCAAATGTGGCAAGCACGTAGTCTGGGGAGAAGGCGGTGTGGGGGTCGGGGATGGATGGGAAGTGGAAGTGGGTGTGGATCTGGGCGTGCATGACCATGACGTCGTGGTCCAGCAGCTAAAAGCTAATTCCATCGCCCTCTGGTGTGCGGGCAATGGAACTCAACGCCTCTAGGGTGAGGCGGGTGTAAGTGGGGGCGTGTGCGGCGAGGAATCGGTCGAAACCGATCGTCATGTAAAGCCTAAGGACCCCATGCAGGAGTCCTAGGAACTGGAGGGTGTGGAGGTGGATGAATCATGTTGGTACGATCGTCCGGTTTGACATTGCGAAGAAGCGGTCGCGGTGCATATCGTCCCAAAAGGTGATGCCGAATGTCTGCACCCGTGGTGGCGGAGATGCGGGAGGGGCGGTAGTGGGGATGTGTGCGGTAGTGGCAGGAATGTGTGGGAGCTATGGCGGGTGATCGTGGGTGGGGAGTACGGCTAGTGGAAGGGTGAAAGAGAAGCCTGAGGAGTCGGACGAGGACGAAGAATCACCCACATACTCCTCCTCGATGGTGGGTGTCTGTGAGGTGCATCACTGGTGACATGCGGCCCGAGAAGAGGAGGTGCATGTGGCCTTCCTCTTTGACGGCCGTGTGGGGGTGGCTTCCTCGGCCTAGTGCGAGGAGGCATCGTGCGACAAGCACGCGACGGACGTCAGCAAAAAGTAAAGAGAGGGTAGAGTGTACCGACATGAGCGTCGCTGTGAAAACAATGTGGTCGTGCACGTGCCTGGCCGCATATCCAATGTATCCCCCAAGTTGCTCCTGTACATCTCCTCCTCGGTAAGCGCAATGCAACTGAAATAGATAGAACAAATAATATCAGAAGTTGCAAAAGTAACAAGTAGGGGGAGATGGACATCGGACAATACGGGTGTAAGGGGGTGGATGTCGCACGAGCAGCAGCCGTGCTCCGGTGGGGGGGGGGGGGGGGGGGGGGGGGGGGGGGGTTGCAGCAATGGGGTGGTCAAAGTCGGCCCGATCACTAAGTGTGCTCTGGCGAGTAGGTCGGGCTGCCTTAGGGCAGCTGGAGGGGCGACGGTTGGGGTATTGAAAGGGGGTGTGGGAGTGGTTGTAATTGGAGAGGGGGATTGGGGGGTTTGGGAGAGGGATGTGGGTCAGGGGCGGTGCCGCCGGCGCTCGGTGGTGATGGCGGCGGGGCTCCGGTGATGACCGGAGCTGGGGGGGGAGAGAGAGAGAGAGAGAGAGAGAGAGAGAGAGAGAGAGAGAGAGAGATTGAGTGAGAGGATGAGATGAGGAGGGGGGAGAGAGAGAGAGAGAGAGAGAGAGAGAGAGAGAGAGAGAGAGATAGAGGCAGAGAGGCAGACCGGTGCAGTGGAGGTGGGGGTGTCGGCGACGGAGACGGCAGAGGGGCGGTGGGGTTCCAAACGAGTAGGAGGGAAAATGGGGGTGCTCGGGGTGAATTGGGGGCGGGGGTGATTAGATTATGGTTAGGATAAGATCGAGTCGAGTTTTTATAAAACTCGACTCGATTTCGATGTGTGCCCCGCATCTTAAGTCACCCGCTACTCGGGCCGAGCAGCTAGAGCTTCTCGGTCGATTTGAAAAATTAAAAGTATATGAAAATTTAAGATCGGAATACTCCCTAAGCTGCTCGATCGAGTAGGGGCCACTCGGGTCGCGTAGACAGAACATCGGTTTTCCTCTATTTTACTGCGCTTTCCTCAGCTCGATCGAGTAGGTCTCTGCTCGACCGAGTAGGTATCTACTCGATCGAGCAGGGGCTACTTGGGCCGCGTAGACAGAACGTTGTTTTTGTCGCTTTTCCTGTGCTCTCCGCTACTCGACCGAGTTGGGGTCTACTCGGTCGAGTCACCTGTAGCTCTTTTCCCCAAGCTTGTTCTTCTATTGGCCACTCTTCTCCTGGCTCCTTTGCCTTCAATACATCGTTTAGCGTGCTCCCCTCAACGTTCAACCTAAAAGGAGGAACTCGTTAGATTTTTATAGTTTTGTATTTTTATGGAATAGAAAAGTGTTTTTATTTTGTTTTTAAAGAAGAAAAGAAAATAAAAAGTGAAAAGCAAGATCTAAGAGATAGAAAGTCGGGTTGCCTCCCGATAAGCCCTCGTTTTGAGTCATGAGCTCGACTTCCTCAAGATCTTCAACGAATAATATTTGGCGCATAGGAGATGCACGCATCATGCTTGCCAACGATACCATGTGGCGGTATTTGGTGCGCTTCCTCTTCGTGGTTCTCTTCTTGCTTGTGGACAATGTCTTTCGGCTCTTGTTGGTGCAATGAGTCGTCCGGGGGCTCCTCATCAAGCACACGAAGATTGGCGACAACCGCCTTATTATAGATGGAGTTGCCATAGTCATCAATGCTTGTCTTCACCGGGTCCTTCATGAACTCTTCAGTAGTGTACTCACCTATAACATCATCCTCCAAGAGCTCTAGATAGCTCGCTCTTTCTTCTTGGACATGCTCTTTCATGGATTTTTGTAGCCGGTGTTGAGCTTCGATATTTCCCACATTCATGGAGAGAGTACCTTCTCGAACATCTATCAAGACACCGGCCGTCGCCATGAATGGACGGCCAAGTATGAGTTGGGAACTCCCCTTTTCTGGCATATCCATTATAATGAAATCAACCTGCACGCATAATCTGGGCGGTATTTGTAGAATGATATTTCTAGCAATACATACTGTATATGTAATTATGTGGTCTGCCAGTTGTATAGACATGTCGGTAGGCTCCAACTCGCTTCCGGTTTGTAGCCTCTTGAATATGGAGAGCGGCATCAAACTGATGCTCGCTCCTAAGTCGATCAATGCACGACCAATAGGCATACCTCCAATAGAACATGACAATGTAAAGCTTCCCGTATCCGGTAATTTCTTTTGGAGGTGGTTCTTTTCCGTGATGAGGTCTTTCAAAAACATCGCATATATAGGAATCTCCGTTATAGCATCCATGAAGGGGATATTAAGTTGGATACCTTTTAGGAGCTCTGTAAATTTAGCATACTTTTTCTCCATTTTTGCCAAAGCTAGCCTTTGTGGATACGGTGGGGGAGGTCGACTTGCCTTATCCTTGGTGGCATCCTTAGGAGTTGACTTGTTGAAAGTAGTTGTATCATCCTTCGGTGCCGGTGTGATGGTGGGCGAGGTTGAAGGTGAAGCCTCCCTCTATCCATTCATAATAGGCTCATCGGTTCACTTTTGCCTCATCGTTGCCAGTAGGGACATCTTCAGTTGTAGCTTGAATCGTCAGTCCTTGGCTTTTCTTGCTTGTAACCGGCACCATTGTAGTGTCGGTTATCCTAGCTCCTCACATGATGACAATGACCACGACATTTGCTTGAGCTCTTGGATTTGGCTCCGTTGTGAAGGCAACCTTCCTTGATGCTTCAGTAGTTGGGACATCTAACCTTTTAGATATTCAAGTGATGTGTTGATGTTCTTGAATTGAGAGGTTGTGTCTTGATTGAACTTTATTTGTCCACTCATAAACGATTCCAAGGTAGCCTCCAAATTAGGACGTGGTGGCATCGGTGCATAATTTTGCTGAGGTGAGCGATTGAATTGGTAGCCCGGCGGTTTATATGGCCCAGATGGCCTAAATCCATTCTGCTGCTGAGGTGGCGGTGGTCCTTGTTATTGAGGAGGAGGATGTGATTGCCTCTAAAACTGTAGAAGTTGCAGCCCTCCATTTGGATTTCCATAGGACAATACATGGTGATTTCTCGTCGCTGGATGTTGCCACTGATTGCGTCCATCTCCTTGTACATATTGTACTTTCTCAGATGGTGATTCGTCCCGTCGTATGGTCCTTCGTTGGAGGTGTAGCCTTACTCCGCATATTCTTCTTAAGGATGATAGGCTGTAGTGGTAGAAGTTGTTGGAATGGCATCCAACCATTGTTCGATCATAGACACCTGTTTGCATAAAGTTTCGATATGAGTATCATAGTGACTAACGATTTTTACCTCCGGGGTCCGGGTAATGATGGTGCGCTCCTTGCTCCATTGTTGGTTGTTTGTTGCCATGTGTTTAAGCAGGTCAACTGCTTCCTCAGGTGATTTGTCTAGAAGGGTGCCTTGTGCGATGGCATCAATAATCATCTTCGTACTTGGCTACAGCCTGCTGTAGAAGCTTTGGACTAGATCCTATGATGGGATTCCATGGTGGGGGCACTGATGCTGAAGGTCCTTAAACTTTTCCCAAGCTTCGTAGAGAGACTCTTGTGGCAGTTGCCTAAAGTTGGAGATAGCTCCTCTGATCCTCACTGTTTTAGACGGGGTAAAATTTATCCACAAAAGAAAGCGCTAGTTGCTCCCTAGTAGTGAAGTGGTTGGATGGGTGGGCCCACAACCAATATGAAGCCTTATCCCTCAAAGTGAAGGGAAAGAGCCTTAGCTTTATAGCGTCGTCGCTCACATCCTTGGTTTTAAACGTATTGTACTTTGCCAAAAAAGTGTCGATGTGATGGTTCAGGTTCTCGTGCAGATGCCCATGGAAGGGATCCTGATGCATCAGATTTATAAGCCCAGTCTTTATCTCAAAGCTACTTGTCGCCAGTTGCGGCCTCAGAATGGAAGAATTGTTCACGTAGCTTGGTTTCATGTGGTCCCGGATGGACCCAGTGCGAAGCGGAGTGGGGGTATTTTTTGCCATCGGATCAGAGGGTGTCTGACCCTTAGTCAAATCTTTGAGAGATCTTGTGGTATTTTCAATTTTGGGATCCAATAGTTGTTCTTTATTAGTAGTTCCAAAGCGAGTAATCATGCACAAAACAACTCAAAAATACAGTGAGTAGCAAGGTAATAATAAAAGAGAATAAAAAGAATGGAAAGATAGGAAATGATAAGAGTTGCCAGCAAATTCTTCAAAATAAAAATAAACTGAGTAACACCGTAACTGTCCCCGGCAACGGCGCCAAAAACTTGACGTGCCCAGAACTTACACCTAAAAGCCACCTGGCGGTGTCACGGTCGTCAGGCACTGTATGGTTCCTACGTGTTGATTCTGGGTTCTATCTGCAAGCGGACAGTGTCAAAATAGTATAAAAGATTGTCGAATCCCATAGAGACAGTGACGATGTACTGGTCTCAGAATATTTCTAAATCTCGGGAAGAATTAGCAGTCAGTTTGAAGATTGTTGGTTAATGTTTTTGGTCCAATATAAGGAAACTAGGGCCTTAGGGATCACCACTAGGACCGTCAGAGATCGATGTTAAGCTATGGTACCTACATTGCATTGGTTTTATAGGGTTGGTCTCTTAGCTCGTATCACTCTCGTGAATTAGAGCTTCGAGGTACTTTGGTGACTCTCATTGACGCAATGGCGGTAGCCGTCAAATTAGTGATATAGTTCATCGGTGGATCCACTCAAGGCACGAACCAGTCATGTTCACGAGCCTTGGTTGGATCCACTAAGTCCCTAATTAAATCCTTAGGATAATCCTTAAGCTAATCATTTCCACAGACCGTGGGCATGATCTCAGTACGAGTTATCTTAGGGATTTAGCTGGATCAACCAAAGTACTCCCCTTTTATACCAATGCACCCTAAAAATCCTGGCTTTACATCTTTTTCCTAAGATCATAGGGATAACCCATTAGCCCTAGATAAGACTACTCAGTATAGCAGATAGGAAAAAGAGAGATGCGATTTTTGGATAGGAATTCATAATAGCAAATATAGAAAGTAAGAAAGTTGAGATTTTTTTGTACCGAAAGCAAGTAGCACAATAGACAACAATAAGAAAGTCAAGATCCAAAGATTCCATGCAATAACAAGCAATACAAATGTCTTCTTTACTTCGTCGGCACAATATCTCCAAAAGCTAGATCTAAAACTCTCAATAAAACTAAAACTAAAACTAAAACTTAACCTAAAACTCCACGTCTAGAAAAAGTCTGGAAACATGTCTTAAATACATAAGGGATGGACCCCACAATAAAAAACTCAAAATCTGGAAGTTTGGGGCCCACTAGTTGCTGGCCGCGTCGGCTACTCGACCGAGGAGGCGGCTGCTCGGTCGAGCAGACACCTTGGCGTATACCTTGCTGATGCGCTGCATGGAACGGGTACGGGCTACTCGATCGAGTAGCCCACCTGCTCGATAGAGTCATCAGTGGATCTGAGCTTCTCCTCAAATTTTCGTTCTGTCTGCTTGGGTCGAGTAGGTCCTGCTCGGTCGAGTCGTCAGGAAGTATGGATTCTTTGTCTAAACCATCGCTCTGCCAGATCGGGTCGAGTAGGTCCTGCTCGGTCAAGTCGAATATCTGATGGAGGAAGCTCGAAGTTGGGTTGACTCGGGTCGAGTCACCTCTCTGCTCGATCGAGTGGCTTGTGCACATCTCCTGGCTGAATCCGCGTGTCAGCTTGACCGAGCAGTAGAATGCTGCTCGGGCCGAGTCGCCTGGGAAAGTGGCTTGGGCCTTGGCTGTTGCTCCTTTCTCTTGCTCGCTCCTCATCCCCTCCTCCTACCTGCTTTCAAACCTCGGCGAACTCCTGCAGAGATTTGCCTATAACGTCCTGGACGTGCTGGATGTGTCCGCATCCCAAATCAGCTCCAAATCGCTCCAAAATCCCTGCAAGTACAAAATGCTATACGAGACTCGAATATGGCGTTAGAAGCGCGTATATGTATGAAAATAAGAGATTTTGATGCGAATATGACATGGAATGAGATGAAATGATGCTATAAAAAGATGGAAAATATGGATACATCAAGTATCAACAATGGTGTCATTGTTGATAATGCATGGCATGGATGATTTGCTACCATTTGATTTCTTTAATATAGTATATCTAAGCATAAGAGGTTGATACTTAGAAAATAATTCTTTGTTAGCAATACAACATCCTTGGTTACCTCGGGTTCATCGATGTCACTATCACTCTCATCGGAGAGTGGATCTTCTCGGGCCATGAAACACATATGGGCACTCTCACCCTTTTCATCCTCGGATTCACTCGAGGAATCTCCGCTTGAATCATCGAACATCCTAACAAGTCCTTTCTCCTTATCCTTCATGTATTTGTCGGACTTGTGGTACTTTGGGGATTTCCACTTTTCTTTGTTTCTAAGCATTGGGCAATCCTTCTTGATGTGCCCCGGCTTGTTACACTTAAAACAAAGAGATGAAGTATTGTTAGTGAAATCAAATTTATTTTTGGAAGGAAATTTATCTTTGCGAAAGAAGCGTTGGAACTTCTTCGCCACTTGTGCCATTTCTTCCAAGTCCATTTCGTTCTCTGATTCTTCACTATCGGAGGATGAAGAAGTAGCCTTGAATACTAATGCTTTCTTCTTGGCCTCCGTTGGGTTCATCATTCCTCTAATCATCAATCGGTTCTCCATTCTTACTTCGTAAGACATGCGAGTACCGATGAGATTCACCATGGTATAGTTCTTCATGTGATTGACCTCCTCAATGGCGATTGCTCTCCTTTCCCATTTCGAGGTCATTTCCATGATTATCTTTCTTACCTTTTCTTCTTGGGTGTAGACTTGTCCAAGATCTTCAAGTTCATTGGTGATGTCGGTGAAACATCCCTACATCATTGCAATGCTCTAATTATCCTACATATGAAACATTTCGAAGTTTTGTATTGCAACATATAATTTGGACAACTTTACCTTATTCGTTCCCTCGTGGGTAACGACTAGATGGTTCCATATTTGATATGCACTCTTACATGTGCATATCTTATTGAACTCATGCAGATCCAATGCACAATGAAGATCGTTAATTGCGTTGGCGTTGTTCACTTTGGCGGACTTCTCGAAGGGAGTCCATTTGTCAAAATTGTCTTCAGATGGTTCAACGTATTCCTTGTGGAGGGTTCCCCAAAGAGAAGCACTCCTAAGAAACGTCTCCATCCGGTATTTCTAATAGCCTAAATTCATGCCATTGAAATGCGAAGGACGAACCGTTGATTGTCCATCGAAGACGGTAGACGCACCATCACAGTCGTGATTGCTGTACGAAGTCGGTGGAGGAACGTTGTTATTGTTGGATGCCATAGCTATAAACCAATGCTTAGATACCAATTGCAAGGACCTGGCTATGAGGAAAACACTAGAAGGGGGGTCGAATAGTGTTTTTCCAATTTAAAACGATAGTTATACCAAATTAAATTCCTAACCAACAATTAATGCGGAATGTAAATAAACCCTAAATTGAAACAATGCTAAGACAAGGATGTTTTAAGGGTTCGGATTACCCAAGTCAACTCCCGACTTGTTTCCGTTAATCCTATGTCCCTTCCACCCAGATACCACCAGATACTCAAGTTAGAACCCTAACTTAAGGTTTCCTTTAAACCCACTTGTAGCAACCTTACAAGTGAAATTGAAATACACTCGATGTCCTTGACTTCCACAACTTGGGAGCAAGCAAACCACTCTCACAAACCGAGAGTTAAACTAAAATCGAAAGATATGAAATAATGAAATAGCAACACTTACAATCACATATGCCTTGAAGTAGAACTTGAAGGAGAAAGTGTGTTGTGTGTTGAGGTCTCTTTTGAAAGAGATAAAAGCCATTTCTCTTGTCACCACCAATTGCCTAGAAGATATCACTTTGATTCTAGGTTGGAGAGCAAGAGAAGAAAAGATTGGAATTCTAGGCTTTTGGATTTGAGAGCTTTGATCAAGAAGATGAATTGCTTGAGTTAACCCCTCAATGGAATAGTAGGAGCCCACTTTATAGGTTCCCCAAAACCCCTAAACAGAATCCCCAAAACCCCTTTGAAATCTATGGAGAAAAAGCCAACGGATAGAATTTACACAATCGACAGTCGACTGTTGAACAAAACACATTCGACTGCTGCACTGTGTCAGAGGGTACGTGAGAATTCAAACGGTAACTTACCACGTAGGACAGTCGACTGTTGAAGAGAAGACTGGAGCCTGTAAAACTAACAAGCGACTGATTGCAATAGGGGTAAGCTGAGAAAATCTCAAAAAGTTTTGGAAAGACACAACATGCAACTAATGTGGAACATACAGGCGCATGTATTATGTACAGCAGTCGCCTGGAGGAGGTAAAGCTTAAAAGGCCCAAAAATCAATTGATTACGTATGTGCTTTACAGGCGACTGTAGAACAAATCACAGTCGACTGTTTTGAGCCAGCCGACTGTAAATCGTTCAGCAGTCGCCTGTTGAAATCACAACATGCACATGCTTGAGAAATGTGAATTGGAGTCTAAGGAAAAGTGATATAATGATTTTCTAGGATATAAATGAAGATGTGTGTGTGCTCCAACATAGTTCTACTTCTAAGCTACATACTAGAAGAGAATAAAAAGATTACATTTTGTAGAATTCTCTCTTCTATCCAAAGTATGAGCTTGAAGTCTTCTAGGAGCTTCAATCACCATCTTCAATCATCCAATCCACCTTTCATGCTTTCTTTGATCATTGAGTGACATCTATTGTGAACTGATCTTCATGATATGCTTAGGCAATGGATTAACTGCAAATAGGGGATTAGTAACAAGTATTTATGTTTGCTCATTATTAACACCAAGTAGAGAGAAGTCCAATACTCAACAGTGGTGGCACTATTTAAGATTCTGGCCAAAGATTCAAAGGAGTTCGAGATCCCGCGGCCTATGTAGCAAACACACAGTACAGACTTATCCAAATACTGTAAGTTCCACAAGGTGCAGGTCCACGACATGGATGACTGTAGAGTTCGTCGAGAGTAGATCAAGCACATCATCAAAGCCGGGTAGCTGTAAGAGTTCAAAGCCTCAAATACTAAAGCCCAACCAAGCTATCGTTCGGACGAAGGCAATGGCTTAGACGTTGAGTTCGATGTCATTGATATAATTTTTGGGACTGCCATCACGATGGGTTGCAACTCGGCCCAAGCTTCAAACCAGTAATTAAAGAGCCACGCTGGACGGGCATACAAACATCCAATTGACCTCAAGGTTTCTATTGCAAATAGACCCTCGAAACAGCTCATGCTTACCGAGGAGCACATGCTCTTCATCAAGGATGATGTGACATGTCTCCACCATGCCCACAATGATTCGATTGTTGTCAACCTGTGGATCGCCACCTGCACAGTTTGTCATGTACTGATAGATAACGTGAGCTCGGTAGACATCCTCTACATTGACGTATTCCAAAAGATAGGATCCTCGATGATCTATTGTAGCCTGTGCACACCAGTCTATTTGGCTTCACGGGAGCCCAGGTGGTCACAGAAGGCATGGTCTTCCTCCAAGTGGAGTTTGACATATCAACTTACTGCCAAATCCAAAATGTCAAATTCCTAGTGGTCAACTGCCTGGGAGCTTTCAAGGCCATCATATGATGGTCGACACATAATGCCATATGAGTAGTAACTTCCACCTACCATCTCATGGTGAAGTTCTCCACTACACATGATGTTGGCATCCTTGAAGGAGTTCCATCAGAGTGCAGGAAATGCATGGTCTAGGCCAAGAAAGTAGCAATCTCACACCTTGTACAAACTGTAGATGGTTCGAATGTCATTCCCATGCACGCTATCTTTGCACATCCTCATAACTGGGCCTTGACTCATCCTCCATTGACGTGTGCCCCGGCTTGCTAGCCGCAAATGGCCGGGGGACCCGCGTGGGGATTTAGATATTTGTAACCGCAAGCGCATGGTGTTGTAGTGTGGCTTGGGGGTCGAACACAGGGAGGCTAGGATGTGCTTGTGTCAAGGAGGACCAAAATCACCCCGTGGACGAGCTAGCCCGAATCGGTTGATGGGTTGTCACAGAAAGGAATGCAAAGTATGAACAACAAGAAAATAAACCCGGGACTTTGGTTTCCACTCCAATGAGCGACTCTCGCCGAGACGGCCTGCGGGTAGGATAGCGATCGGAATTAGGGTCTAATGGTGAGACGTTGCCTCTAAAAGTGGTACCGGCATCCCATGGGCCCGATATTCCGGTCGGTGCCCAGGATGATACACCGGACTTCCCGGATTCGATCAGTGGGCACTCCCGTGTCCATTAACACTGATCGATTCCGGGAGCACTAAGCTCACAACGATAACTCCCAACGTCTCATCCTGCCGCTCCCGTGTGCTAGGATTCGGCGTCTACGCTAAGGGCGTGAGCTATGGCTAGGGAGTCAACCGCCAAGTTTATTCCCCCTTGGCCCAACGGTCAAAGGCGGTCATTTTCCCGCCGATGACAATGAAACACCCCGCATAACCGTTAGATTCCTAATCCCTATCGATTTCTTAACCCTATGGATGCATCGGGAAGAGCCCCCGAAGGGGTTTCCGCCAAAATCCCAGATTTGGGAACTACTCACAAATATTCATTAAAAAGCGATCTAAACGAAAATGAACCGTTGAAATCATAATCAGACGATTGGAATGCGAAGGTAGTAGAGCAATTAAGATAATACTAAAGTTTAAGAAAGATCCGAAAACTTACAATAGAAAAGTAATTACAGCCGTCACAATAGGAGAAAACAGTAAAAACTAGCAGCTCCCCGTTTCTGGAACCCTAGGGGTCCTATTTATAGGATCTCGTATCACCCGATCGGTTGACAAGTCAACCGATCGGGTGATCCGTTACAGATAGTAAACAGAAAACGGCGAACTTTCACCCGGTCATATGAACCGGTCGGGTGAGTTCTTGGAGTGACCGGTTGGATCTGGGCGCCATCGGGTGAAGGGATCAGATGGGTGCCCGTGTCTCCGGCTCCTCAGCATCAGCTACAGATGAACCGATCGGGTGAGAGTCACCTGATCGGTTGGAATTTGGCTCGAGAAGACAGAGAGTCGGCCCCCGTTGAACCGGCCTGTGAACCGGTCGGGTGACTTCCACTTGAGCTCCGGCTGAGACCAGGTGGTGCACGCGTGCATCACCCGATCGGTTGGAGATGACCAACCGACCGGGTGAGGGGATGAAAGATGTAATCTTTGTCGTTTGGCCCCCTGGATCACGCGTGACTCCTCCTGTTGCTCCGGGGACTTGAGATATCGTCGTTAAACGTCACCTACGCGGGCAATCTCCTGTAAACATGGAGAAACAAAGAAAAGTGAAAGAAAACGAGAAAATACGAGAAAACGAATAAAAGACGGCAGAAAACACGGAGAAACACAAAAGAAAACGTGCGTGAATATATGAAATATAAACGCACGTCAAAATCCCCCAAGCTGAACTCTTCCTCGTCCTCGACGAAGCCGAGTGAGAGTAGGAGCTCGGAGGGAAAAAATAGAGAGAAAGAGAGAAAAAGAAAACTATATATCCTAGATTGTCCGTCAGAGCCAACAAAATCAAAAACGACACACCAAGCAAGCAAACGTCATGTAACGACCACTTTTCGTGGTACGTTGTTCGTGCACGTGCTTTTGACCGTGCACGTGTTTGTTTTAGACTTTGTTTGTTCGTGAACACTTTTGTGTGATATGCCGTTGTGAACGTCTCTGAGAGTATTAAATAGTGGCACTATCTTGGAATGACACTTCTCGAGTCGTTTGTCCACAATTTAATCTTACTCGATGAGACGTGACGATTTTCACTTTTGACGGGAGGCGTTTCTATTTTTAGTTTCGTCGCCTGACGTCGAATTTGAGATCCGTCTTCTTAGTTAGCTCACTTTCGTCACCACGATCACCCCGATATTTATTTTATAATTTTTGGAGTTCATTTGACCACTTTTATATTTTTAACAAGTTTTATAATATTTTTAATAATTAATTTTTATATTAAATTCGGCCAAAGAAAATTTATTTGAGTTTTAAACGTTTTAAAGAATTTTTGAGCCAATTTCCAGCTCATTTGGACCAAGTCAAACCCTTGGGTGAGTTGGAGTAGTTGAATTTCAAATTTCAAATTATTTTAATATTCTAATCCTATTAGATTTAGCCCTAGACCAAGTCAACCCATCTATACTATATAAGCAACCCCTAGGAAGTCCTATTTTCACAAGAAATTAGCCCTAGCCTCTTCCAAAACTCAAATTGGACGTTGCGACGATTCGTCGCAACGTTGCGACGTTCAGCCACCGCACGACCGAAGGAAACGGCCCCGTTCCCCCGCTCAGACCGAGGCCCAACCCCGCTCCGCCCCGCTCCGCACGCTGCAGCAGCCGCCGCCCCCGTTCCCCCGCTCTGACCGAGAGAGGCTCTCGGTCAGACCGAGGCCCCAAGCTCCGCACAGCGCCCGCATCGACCCCGCTTGTCGCCCCGCTCCGCACCCCGCACGACCGACCCGTTCCCTCGACCTGACCGACGGAAGCCCTCGCACCCAGCCACCCCGCAGCCGCTGCATGCCCCAAAACGTCGCAGCCCCGCATTCTCAGCGCACGACCGACGGATCTCCCCGCATTGGCTGTGTACGATCGAGAGCCACTTGTCGCAACCCCGCACCCGTCGCACCGCTTGCCACCGTGGGCCCCCAAGTTCTCCAGAGTTATTGTGGGTCCCCCAAAGGCCCCTAGGACTACTGTGGGCCCCACCTAGGTGCTTGCTCTTTGAGGATTCGTCGCGTACGACGTCATCGCACGTCGTAGCCCGTCGTCGCACGTGCGAGCTTTGGAATCTGGAATCGTCGCCCGGTCGATTGCTCTGAAATTTCCAGCGAGGAATCTAATTGGAATCTGGACTTGGAGCGCGATCTTTTATTCCAACCCCCGGCGTCGCTACCCGACGCCGGTGTAGCTTTCGCGTCGTGTTGAGGTAACGCTTTGCACCCCTAGGACCCCCAACCCAATGCATGCTAATCAAGACTAAAATCAGTATTTTTTAAAGTATTTTAAATGTTTTAAATTCACTAATCAAGATTAATAATATGGACTTTAGGCCGGTGGACTTGTGCACGTAGGATAATTGTGATTTTTGGACTCATTGGACGGTGTGCTCAGACGTCGTAATTGCAGGCAAGTGAAACTTGCCAACTCTTGTGTAGGGCCATGTTTTTAGGCCACTTCTTTGTTTTTAGCGTAAAAGAGACTAGTCAGTGAAATGATAGCTGGCTAGACGCCTACTTGATCTAGTTTGACAACGAAACTAGATCCGTCACCTAATTGATCTAGCTTGACAACGAAGCTAGATCCAACCCTTAAACTTGTTGTTCATGCATACTAAACTGTCCCGTTTACTTTCCTTACCTGTACGCCTTACTACTTGTCATGTCATGTCATCCATGCATTGAATGTCGCATTGGTAGCACACGCTACAATACTTGTACTTGTACTCCCTTGACTGGCTAGGTGCACCCCTAGACCAGCAAGATAAAACACTTCCTGGCTCGTGTTCCAGAAGCGAGCATTCCCGTTCGGGGGTAAGGCCCTGGCTCGACACACGTGGAGGGGTAGGGATAAACGTTCGCTTGAGCTTAGGAGTGGCCTGATCAGCCCTCTAGCCAAAATACGGAATCTCTGTGCACGAGGTGCTTACTTTTCTTGTCTTGTACTTGTCTTGTGAATGTCATGCCATGCTCGTACTTTACTTCGCTTTACTTTACCTGTTGCACTCATTACTTTAACTGCCATGTCATTGCATCATGCTAGAACTTTTAGGTTGCTTTTACTTGTACTTTCAGTTTCCTTGCACAAGTCTCTTGTAGACTTGCTGACATGTGCCACTTGCTCTTTTGGGTGTCACATGTTAGACCTGAGCCAGAGACCGTTGCTGAGTACGTGGTGTTTTGCTGACGCTGAGCCTGAGTCCATGATTGCCCAGGAGGATTTTGGTGGACACCGGTGACCATTCTTTGAGTCTTTGTTGAGCTTTATTTTGTTTTAGGCTTTTTGTTAGTTGTTGGTGCGTAACACCGTTGTTTTGTACTTGTACTTTGTTGGCCATGTTTGGGCCTTTAGCCTCTTTTTCTATTCAGCCTGGTGGCTTTTCTGCATTGTTGGAATTTATATTTATGGATATTCTGATATTATTCTTTTGTCTCATTTCATTATTATTATCTTTGTTTCGTTCACGTTGCAAGGACCTGCAGTTTTAAATTTGATTGACGCTTATCGGACTTGCAGCCTTGTAGCTTCAAGTCTGAGCGGACCTTCTCACGCTTCGCCTCCATATTTTTGGGAAGCGGGGCGTGACACGTCAAATCACATCACTAAACCTAGGAAAACGAGTCCAAATAAGTGTCGTGGGCCCACACGGTGAAGCGCGAGTGAGTGTGGTCGTGCGCTAGCAGTCGGTGTCGCTATCTACGATGTGCAATAAAGCTCGATATACACAGACCCAGGAAACGACCCAAATACCGATTCAAATTTGAAATTGCGATGAATATTAGTTCAAGCATGCTTGAGAAGAGTAAAAGAATAGAACCGTATCATGCATCGGGGATTCCACAACTAGGGTTAAGGAAATCACGCCACTATATCCTAGATAGTAGCTAAAAAGTTCCTAAGCCAAGTGTTTTCGAAAACGATGGGGGTTGAGATGATGTGGAGTAGAACACTCGGTGCAAATTCTCGCCTTCCCTTTATTCTCGGTAGATAGGAAAAATATTCACACTTGAAATTTTTTTGGGTTTTGGGTATTTGTATTTTTTTGGCTTTTTGGCTATACAAAATTTTTCTTTTCTTTTCTTTTTGGGTTTTTCTTTTCTTTTCTCTTTTTTTTGGATTTTTTGGGTTTTTGGCTATACACATGTGTACTCTCCCAAGTGGGAGAACGGTACACGCCGAGGGGATTTGCACCAAGTAAAACAAAAAAGAAGTCGAAATCTAAACACTTGGGCAAAGGAAACTATTCTCGCTAAATAGAGCATAGGCTAAATGGGTTGTCCTAGTCCTTAATTGTGGGATCCCGACACATGCGAAATGAAGTACCTGATATATATATATATATATATATATATATATATATATATATATATATATATATATATATATATATATATATATATATATATATATATATATATATATATATATATATATATATATAGCATGCAGAAGCAGACAGGGAAAATAAATACCGCATATTCAAATCGAAGCATGATAATCTAGGGGTCATTCCTGTACAGGTATATAAAGTAAAATCACAAAGTAGAAGCACACCAAACAGATAGGCACGACGCACGACTCACAGAAAGCTAAGTGGACCCACGATGCGTGAAATGCAAGAGAACTCGAAATCCTAGGGTTAGTGGATGTGATTATCGATGCCATGCTAGGTGTGTGTGATTTTGTGGCGATTCATCATAGGGTTCATCTCTAGGAGAAAGAGATAAAAAGAAGAGAAGAGAAAAAAAAGAAAAAATAAAAAACACGATGAAAACGACACAAAAAACGAAAAAGAAGGACTCAAATGACGCACAGAGTGCGACTCCCCCAAGCTGAAGCTTGCATTGCCCTCAATGCAATATGAGTGAGTACGGGAGGGCAATGAAGATGGGGGGAATACGCACCGACACAAAAAGAAATGAAAACGAGGAAAACACAGAGATGAAACTGAAAATAAAGAAAGATCAAAATCAAAATCAAACGACACGAAAATAGAAATAAAACCACACGACACGACACTCAAAAGGGGAAAAACAAGCACACACACAAAAAATGAGAAAAACAACAAAACATGACAACACACCAAAATAGACGTCCCCCAAGCTAGACATGACAGTGCTAATAAATAAAATGTGATCGTGAAATGCAGAAATATGTAATGGGGAGTCAAAAACAAACAAGGTGAAATCAGAAAGCAGGAGAAGGTGAGTCCTCGTCCTCCTCGGAAGAGGGTGTGGCTGGGTGTTCGGGGGAGGCTGGGGGTGTGCGGAGAAGTGGGGAATGAGGTGGAGGAATAGGGGCAGCGGTGGTGTGAACGATGGAAGGAGTGTCGGTGGAGGTGGGTGGTGGTGTTAGGATGGCGATCACGGCGGTGGTGAGAGGAATAGAAATGGGGGAAGAAGATGTGGTGGTGACGGTGTGGGTGGTGGTGGGAGAGATCTGGAGCGCACCGGCTATTTCCTCCGACGCACGTATGCAGTGATGGAGGAGGAGGGAGGAGGTAGCGTGGGTGTGATGGAAGTGGTCGGGAGGGGGGAAGTGGATACCGGGATGGGAATAGATGAGGGAGGAGAAGAATGTGGTGAGGGAGGTGATGGATGTGGGGATGTGTGGGAGGGTGGAGGAGAAGATCGTCGAGGTGGTGAAGGTGGATGTGGACCGTGGATGTGAGTGAGAAGGCGAAGAATGGCGGACACGTTCCTCTCAAGTGCGAGGAAACGTGGGTGAGTGAGAAAAGAGGATGGTGATGGGTCCGAGGAGGCAGAGGACATGGCGAGCTCACGAAGGGCAGCGACCTCCCTTTCAAGACCAAGACGGGCAGAGACCTGGCGGCGACCAAAAGATGTGGACTGACGTAAGGCAGAAGTGGTGCCGGCAGGTAAGGTGGAAGTGGTGCCGGCGGCGGTGGTCATGCCGGCACAGGAGACAAGGCCAGAAATGGCCGCTAAGAGGTGCTCAGACGTGATGGGCCCCGGAACAGAAACAGGACGACTCGGGCCAGCCCCTATATCTCCCCGAGACGCAGGGATATCCTGCTCGCCTAAGTGGGCGGCAGGGGACGGTGGTCTGCGTGTGTTCGCGGGAAGGAAAGGAAGGTTCAACCCCGCTAGGAAGTTCGGATCGGGTGGGAAGGTCCAATCTCCCACAAGAGCTATGGTCATGCGAGCGGGGTTGGGGAGAATGGTGTAAGGGGCTGGGGGTGGCCATAATTGAAGATGAAGCGGCCATCGGAGTGGGGTCTAATCATGTGAATGTGCCGCAGGACATCAATATCTAGCTGTGAGGGTCCTGCGGCCGCGTGAAGATTATTGGGGATGTGAATATTAAATTGGGGGTAAGAACAAATGATAGTAATGATGCCCCCACAACAAAACTTCCCCTTACCGGCCCGGCTGATCTCAAGAAGCTTGTAAACAAGACAAACGCCGCCATGGATGGGGACGGTAGGGGCCCTGAAGCTAATCCCATCATCGTCCCGGACAAAAGGGAAAGTCATGGCCCAGAGGATAAAAAGGTCAGGGATAGTCACGGTGCCGGACTCGTCCCTGGGAAAAAATGCAGATGATATGATCCTGTGGGCCAAACGAAACACGGGATGAATGATGGAGGAGGCCTTGGCCCTTCCTCGGGGATAGTCATGGAGCAGTGTGAGGCGGAACCAGAATTGATCAACGTTAAACTCGGGCATGTACCCGTAGTGTCGGATGGAGTCATCCCCAAGATTGGGGAAACCAAATATATCGTTAATGGTATTCAGATTTGTGGTGACACTCTTGATACGCACCCGGAATTTTATGATCGACCCGGACTCCCCCAAATATATCGTTAATGGTATTCAGATTTGTGGTGACACTCTTGTTACGCACCCGGAAATTTATGATCGACCCGGACTCCCAAACAAGTGTAGAGAGAAATTCGAGAGTGAGTGCCGGGTAGGATACAGCAGATGCATTAAGAAAGGCCAACCAGCCTAAGTTAGCGAAAAGAGATTCGACTTCGGTGTAGACACCGAGGTCGACCAGTGATTGTGTATGCGGGAACTTAGTTGATAGATGCCCCCGAGCATCGAGCATACGATAAAAATCCTTGTGTTCCTGGTTCCTAAAGATATACCCATGCGGGCCCAACATTGGGTCCACAGGGGTGATAACAGGCAGGGGAGGGCCAAGTGTAAGTGCTCGTGTGTGGGAAGGGGGACATGTTTGTTTTCATCTCTTTCGAGACGGTTCCTCCTCCCGCATAATCCCCTTCCCCTTGTCTTTATCCTTAGCCATGCATGAGTGTGCGTGTATGAATGAGTGCAAAAGCAATAAATGCACACTAACACAAGCAAAATGAGCAAGCACAATTTATAGGGCAAAAATAGAAATATGAGCGTAGGAGCGAGTGTACCCAAGCGAAATGGCGAAGCTTGCTCGTACATGTCCCCACACTGTGCAATGAGAGTAGCGCGGAGCCGCGGCGACCTCTTTCAGCAAGAATTCTCGAAATGGGCGTTGTTTGGGGGGAATTAGGTCAGAAACTCGAAATGAAAGGAGAGAGGGAGTGTAAATGATGGAGAGATTGATGGAGGAGGTGGGGAGAGGGAGTACTGGAGGAGTGGAGGACGTGGGGGAGTGAATCGGGTTGTTGTGGAGGAGGAGGAGGTGAAACGACGGCGGAATGGGCAATCGGGCGAGGTGGAATCCGAACGGGTGAGGGTGGGGTATTTATAGGGTTTTAAGTCGAACCGATCGGGTGACTTGTCACCCGATCGGTTGACTGTTAGGTCGAAAATTCTTGCCGAAGAAGTGCTACAGGCGAACCGATCGGTTGACTTGTCAACCGATCGGTTGGCCGCTCCACTCATTTTCCTGAGAATTGAGGGTTGCTCACCCGATCGCTTCAACCGATCGTGCTCTAACTCAACCGATCGGTTGATATTCCCCAAAAATTTCCCGAGAATTCTCCCCAGATCACCCGGTCTGTCACCCGGTCTCTCCATTCTTCAACCGATCGGTTCATTTGGGGACAGTTGCGGCTTGTATCTGATACTTCCCAACCGATCGGTTGAGTTATCAACCGATCGTTTGTGGCTTTGTTTCCTGCAAAAACCAACAGATTTGTCTAAGTTCCTGAACGGATGTTCTCGCGGCTGATTTTATTTATAAAAATAGATAAAATAAAGTCAAAAATAACACTAAAAAGTGGGGCAAAAGTTTAGAGCATGGGTTGCCTCCCATGAAGCGCACTTGTTTAACGTTGTTGTCTCGACGCCCGCAAGTGATGTTCACGGTGGTTGATACGGGTGATGCCCGAAGTTCGGCATCTCTTCTTCATTGGAGCTTATGGCCTTTAGAGTAGTCAGCGGCTGGAGAAAGATTTGCTCGACTACCCTCTCCTTGTTCTTGGGATCCGGGGGCTTCTCTTTCGTATTGGCGTTTACCGCCATCTTCTTAAGGATCCGGACCTCGTCTTTGGGGAGTTCCATGGGTTCTTTCCTCATTTTCCTCGCAGGAGGAGCCTTGGGGAACCCGGGAGGGGTCGTACGTGCTGCGCTCGCTTTCCCAGCAGCATCATTGTTCTTGGGGCCGTATTGGTCTTCTGAATTCCCCAAGTCATCGGGGGGGTTTCTTAAGAGAATCTCCCAGGAGCTCTCCTCAGCAGCTTCATCTTCTTCCACCTCAAGCAAATTACACCGAGGGTCATCTGGGGGATCGGGATACTTCATGGACAACCCCAGATCGAATTCAACCTTTTCCCCGCTGACGTTTAGCGAAAATTTTCCATTCTTCACATCAATCAAAACGCCAGCAGTGGCCATGAAAGGCCGTCCCAGGATGATGGGGGTGTGTGCGTCTTCAGGCATGTCCATGACTACGAAGTCCACTGGCACATGCACCCCTTTTACATTAACGGGGAGGTCATCCACAATCCCCACCGGATATTTGACCGACCGGTCAACAAGTTGTAGGGTCATACCGGTGGGCTCCAAATCACCCATTCCTGTCCTTTTATACATCGAAAAGGGCATCAAACTTACACTCGCTCTGAGATCGACGAGTGCACGATGAATCTTTACTGCCCCGATCGTGCAAGGAATAGAGAAGCTCCCCTGGTCTTTAAGTTTCGACGGATTTGCCCTCTGGATGAGAGCGCTACACTCCACCGTCAACACTACTTTATCCTTTCTAGACCCTCTCGTCACCAAATCCTTCAGGAATTTCGCATAGGAGGGGATTGTTTCGTTTGCTTCCAGGAAGGGGATTTGCAAGCTCAAATCCTTGACCATGGCGAAGAACTTGCCATATTTCTCGTCAATTTTGGCCTGAGCTAACCGTTGTGGAAAAGGCCCAACGGGTTTAAACACTTTCAGGCTCCCTTCATCGTTCTTCTTCTTCTCTTCTTCAGAGACTCCCTCCGGAGTCGTAGGATTTGATGACGAAGCACCGGCGTCGTTTGATTTTTCGATCGGTCGCTCGACGACCAACGGTGCTTCCGGTCTGTTAGGGGGCACTCTAGTAGGGATTTGTGTCCCGCTTCTCAGAACGATAGCGGACACATTTGCGTGCTCATGCACGAGTGCCGACGTTTGGGTTGCTCCCCTCGGGTTCACCTCAGGTTGTGGCGGCAATTGGTTTTGTGACCTTGAAAGGTTCGCCACTTGTAACCCTAGCTGGGTGACTTGGTCCGTGAGGGCCCGTTGACCCATTTCCAGCTTTTGATTGATCTTCTCCTGGTTGGTTATATATTGAGCCAAGAGAGACTCAACCGGAGAGATGGACCTTTATTGGCCATACTGCTGCTGCTTCTGGATTGGCTGCTGATTCCTGGGGGCGAAAAATTGTTGCTGAGGTTGCTGCTGATATTGTTGCTGCTGAATCTGACTCTACTGTGGCCTAGTCGGCTGATATGTTTGTTGCTGCGGCTGCTGAGGCGGTGAGGGCTGGAATGGTGGCCGGTAACCGAAGTTAGGGTGGTTCCGGTTGTTTGGAGAGTAGGCCGGGTTGGAATTGGTTCTTGGTGGATACGGCGCATTTCCCGTGGGGTTGTAAAATAGTGCGCTCGCCTGATCCAACGGTGGTGAGACGTCACCACCGTCGAATTTCCCAAAGAATTCGGATTACCGGCCCCACCGGCTCCTACCATTAGTGCGGAGATCTGGGTCGAAAGCAAGTCGAACTTGCTTGAAATTTTGTCGACGTCCTCGACTCTGTGTATACCCCCAGACCTGGGTGTGGCTCTCTCGTCACACCACCGCTCATTATTGGATGCCATATTTTCCAGAATATGTCCGGCATCTTCCTCGCTCCTTGACATGAAGGAACCCCCAGCCGCAGTGTCCATAGAAGATTTCAGGTCATCCCTCAGCCCATTGTAGAACAGATTAATAATCTGCCACTTCGGAAGCCCATGGTGAGGGCATCTTCTCTGCATCTCATTGTATCTCGTCCAAGCTTCATGCAAGGACTCGTGGCTGGCCTGGGAGAAGGAGGAGATCTCACTCCTCAACTTCATGGTCTTCCCTGGAGGAAAGAACTTCGTCAGAAAAGCGTTGGAGAGCTTCTCCCAGGTATTGAAAGTGTTGGGGTCCTTCCCCCTAAGCCATTGCTTGGCTTTGTCTCGCAACGAGAAGGGGAACAGCTTCAGACGGATCGCCTTAGTCGTGACACCATTAATCCGGAAGGTGTCACATTTCTCCAAAAGGAGTCTAGATGCTCGATCGGGCTCTCCATTGGTGCACCTGAAAACTGGTTCTGCTGGATCCATGTCACCAAAGACGGCTTTAGCTCAAAGCTTTGGGCCGTAATAGCTGGAGGACGGATGGCGGAAGTGGACTCGATAGATGGCATCGAGTACTCCAGCAGGGACTTGCGAGGCGGGGTGTTCTCCTCCATGGATTCGGGGTCCTCTCTTCTTCGCTTCTCAGCGACCAAGCGCCTAAGGGTGGCGTTAATCTCTGGATCAACAGGGATCAAGTCGTCGAGACTTCTTGAACTCCTGCGCATGAAAAACAACAAACACCCGTGAAGCGACAAGTGGGAAAGAAACAGATAAGATAAGAAATCAAAAAAAGAAAATAAAAAGGAAAAAGGAGAATGCGAAAATTATCACGGGGTAGGGATAAGAGCTAGACACTAGGGTTCAAGAGATCCTAAAATAACAAGCACGTTGCCTCCCCGACAACGGCGCCATAAAATTGACGTGTGCCCCGGCTTGCTAGCCGCAAATGGCCGGGGGACCTGCGTGGGGGTTTAGATATTTGTAACTGCAAGCGCACGGTGTTGTAGTGTGGCTTGGGGGTCGAACACAGGGAGGCTAGGATGTGCTTGTGTCAAGGAGGACCAAAATCACCCCGTGGGCGAGCTAGACCGAATCGGTTGATGGGTTGTCATGGAAAGGAATGCAAAGTATGAACAACAAGAAAATAAACCCAGGACTTTGGTTTCCACTCCAACGAGCGACTCTCGTCGATACGGCCTGCGGGTAGGATATCGATCGGAATTAGGTTCTAATGGTGAGACGTTGCCTCTGAAAGTGGTACCGGCATCCCATGGGCCCGATATTCCGGTCGGTGCCCAGGATGATACACCGGACTTCCCGGATTCGATCAGTGGGCACTCCCGTGTCCATTAACACTGATCGATTCCGGGAGCACTAAGCTCTCAACGATAACTCCCAACGTCTCATCATGCCGCTCCCGCGCGCTAGGATTCGGCGTCTACGCTAAGGGCTTGAGCTATGGCTAGGGAGTCAACCGCCAAGTTTATTCCCCCTTGGCCCAACGGTCAAAGGCGGTCTTTTTCCCGCCGATGACAATGAAACACCCCGCGTAACCGTTAGATTCCTAATCCCTATCGATTTCCTAACCCTATGGATGCATCAGGAAGAGCCCCCGAAGGGGTTTCCGCCAAAATCCCAGATTTGGGAACTACTCACAAATATTCATTAAAAAGCGATCTAAACAAAAATGAACCGTTGAAATCATAATCAGACGATTGGAATGCGAAGGTAGTAGAGCAATTAAGATAATACTAAAGTTTAAGAAAGATCCGAAAACCTACAATAGAAAAGTAATTACAGCCGTCACAATAGGAGAAAACAGTAAAAACTAGCAGCTCCCCGTTTCTGGAACCCTAGGGGTCCTATTTATCGGATCTCGTATCACCCGATCGGTTGACAAGTCAACCGATCGGGTGATCCGTTATAGATAGTAAACAGAAAACGACGAACTTTCACCCGGTCATATGAACCGGTCGGGTGAGTTCTTGGAGTGACCGGTTGGATCTTGGCACCATCGGGTGAAGGGATCGGTTGGGTGCCCGTGTCTCCGGCTCCTCAGCATCAGCTACAGATGAACCGATCGGGTGAGAGTCACCCGATCGGTTGGAATTTGGCTCGAGAAGACAGCGAGTCGGCCCCTATTGAACCGGCCTGTGAACCGGTCGGGTGACTTCCACTTGAGCTCCGGCTGAGACCGGGTGGTGCACGCGTGCATCACCCGATCGGTTGGAGATGACCAACCGACCGGGTGAGGGGATGAAAGATGTAATCTTCGTCGTTTGGCCCCCTGGATCACGCGTGACTCCTCCCGTTGCTCTGGGGACTTGAGATATCGTCGTTAAACGTCCCCTACGCGGGCAATCTCCTGCCAACCTGGAGAAACAAAGAAAAGTGAAAGAAAACGAGAAAATACGAGAAAACGAATAAAAGACGGCGGAAAACACGGAGAAACACAAAAGAAAACGTGTGTGAATATATGAAATATAAACGCACGTCACCCATCAAACGAGTTTGGTTCTTGAGGATTACACCAGAACCATAAGAGATGGAAGTACTCCAGGCTTCGACGTCCTTTTCTTTTGGGTTACATGAAATAGCTCCAATATCATCATTAGTAGACGAGCTTGACCCTCGGGGCAAGCTAAAGCATGAAAGAGCAACACCGATCGAGGACGTCGAGGCTATCCCTCTTTTTGACTCCGACCCTTCTTAGACAGTTCAGATTAGAGCCACCTGTTAAATCCATTTTTGGCTCAACTGTAATTTGGGCTGAAGATAGCTCCTTCGTCAGAATGGAGCCTCGTCAGCCGTTGAAGTGTGACCTATAAACGAGAGTCTCTGGGTTAGGGTGAGCTAGGATTGGACTCTATGGATGGATGTTTGCCTAGCTTTGCGGTATCATCATTATCTTGCATCCCAAGGAGATCGTTAGGGGGTCGAGGCTGTGGCCCGACCGATCCCCCTTCGACGCTCAAGTTAGTTCCTCATAGAGACAAAACTCAAGAGCCAAATGAATGAGAAAAATAATAGATAATTTCTATAGTATGGTTTGATACTTAGCCTTTGTTGGAAATCTGGATTCTCGTCTGCTTTTTCCCTTCCTCCTTTTATCTCATCATTTCCCATTTAATCACATGGTCTTAATGGAGACAATGACCATTATAATTTTAGGCTATTAATGGGATTAACTACCCCATGAATATAGCCCTTAATTCACTCAGTAGTGGCCAATTAAGTGAGACATGATGATGATGAGGTTGACTCATTCAAACAATTAGTGATGGGTCATGTGGCGGGCCTCAAGGATATTGGGCCGAGGCATACCATTCTTAGTGGGCTTTACTCTTCAGGTAGAATTCATCTACTTGCCAAATGAGTTGGGCCCATGTAATTAACAATGGCCCCAATCGTTTGAGTTCAATCTCCATGATGGTTGAGGTTGGGCGATGTGTTAAGGAAGCATAAACTTGGGTAGATAAGTCGGTCAGCGAGGAGGTGGCCTCTTCGACTTACGGTCGACGATAGATGTCGTTCGGTTGTAAGGGGTGTGGCCCCTTCGACTTACAGCCGATGATGTGAATGTTGCTTATTGTCATTCCGTGGGGAGGGTTTAGCCCCATGGCTTATGACCGACGAGAACGTTAAATCGTTCTGTGGCAAGGGGTTGGCCCCTCGGTTTACGGCTGACGAAGAAGGTCATTCGGTTGCAAGGGGCATGTCCCCTTCGGTTTATGACAGACTATAAAGTTGAGTCGTTCGGTGGGAAAGGCCCCTCGGCTTATGGGTGACGACGAAGTTGAGTCATTTAGTGACGAGGGGTTGGCCCCTCGACTTACAGCTGACAACGAATTTAAGTCATTAAGTAGCGAGGGGTTGGCTCCTTGGCTTATGGCTGACGATAAAGGTCGTTCAGTTGAGAGGGGCATGGCCACTTTAGCTTATGATCGACAACAAAGTTGGGTCGTTCGATTGCAAGGGACGTGGCCCCTTCGGCTTATGACTGACGAAAAAGTTTAATCGTTCCGTGGAAAGTGGTTGGCCCCTCGGCTTGCGACTGACGACGAAGGTCGTTTGGTTGCGAGGGGCATGGTCCCTTCAGCTTATGATCAGCGACAAAGTTGAGTCGTTCAGTGGCGAAGGGTTGGCCCCTCGGCTTACGGTTGACAACGAAGGTCTTTTGGTTGTAAGGTGCATGACCTCTTCGACTTATGACCGATGACAAAGTTGAGTCATTCAGTGGCGAGGGATTGGCCCCTTGGCTTGCAGTTGACGATGAAGGTCGTTCGGTTGCGAGAGGCATGTTTCCTTCATCTTATGATTTCCGACAAAATTGAATTGTTTAGTGGCGAGGGGTTGGCCCCTCAGCTTACGGCTAAAGAAAAAGTTCGTTCGGTTGCGAGGGGCATGGCCCCTTTGGCTTATGACTGACGACAAAGTTGAGTCGTTCAGTGGTGAGAGGTTGGCCCCTCGGCTTGCGGCTGACAATGAAGATCGTTGGGTTGCAAGGGGTGTAAACATGAGACTAAAACAAGAGAAATATTAGCAACAACATAATGATGTAATCATCATCAAAATAACATTGGTATGAAACACCAATACTCAACAATCTCCCCTTTTTGATGATGACACACATTATGTAAACATAAAGAGAATAAAACACAATGCTAATGAGCTCCCCTTACTTATATGCAGTAATTGTAAAATGAGATACACAATTGTAAATACTCATTATACTAATTGAAATAATGAATAACAAATGGTGACATATAATAGGCATGTATTATATAAACTAATTGCAATAATTATATTAACAATTGCCACATGAATGGTTTACATAATCCCACATATCTCTGCCTATATGTATATATATGTGTGTGTGTGTGTGTGTGTGTGTGTGTGTGTGTGTGTGTGTGTGTGTGTGTGTGTGTGTGTGTGTGTGTGTGTGTGTGTGTGTGTGTGTATACCCATAGATATATCTCTCTTCCCAAATGCATATGTATGATAAACATGATTTACATAATGCATATATCTCTCCCCCTTGTCATTGTCAAAAAGGTGGACATCAAATATATTTCCCTTATCATTCTAATTAAAGATGTGACAATATGCAAGAGATAAAGAGATGTATGATAACAAATATAAAAATTTAGTGGGTATCAATCACTATCTCATGCTCCCCTAGATCATAGAAAAGGTCAAATTTTTTACTTCTAGAATCTAATACCAATTGTAAAGAAAGAGATAAAAGATAATCCTCTTTACCAATTGTGAATAATACTTGGAGCCATGGGCCTAAAGTGTATCAAAGCATAAATATGGATGTAATAGTCACTTTTCGACCGTACGTATTTTAGTGTGCATTTTACTTCGTTTGTGCATTTGATTTTTTATTATAGTTTCCTTAGCCCTTACACGTGACCGGACCCTGTATTCCCGACCCTCACGACGTCACGATCGCCTAGGTATTTTTTATTTAATTTTTGGATGCTGTTGGACTAACCCGCTTTATCCCCATTGTTATAATATTATAATATTCCTTAAAGTTTGAAACTTCAAATTCTGTTACGTATCAAATCAATTTTTTAAAAATCTAAAACCTAATTATAATATCTTATTATACCCAATCCCCCACTTTCTCCAGGCTAGTACAACAAATCCCCCATTATCTCCCCATATTATCCAACGTTTCTTTACCCTCTCTCTTTCCTATTCTATAATTAACCCTACCTAAGGCTAACCCTAACACTAGTTGCACACAAAACAAAGAACCTACTCTAAAAAGGAAGCCCTAGCCTCCTCCTTCCCAAAGCCTCTCCCCTTTACTAAAAGAAACCCTCTCCGTCCTCTCCTCGCCATCGCCCAACGCCTAAAACCGCTGCCGAAACTCACGTTGCTCCATTTGCTCCGACTGCCATCACCGGCAGTCTTTCCTTCAGCCAAAATCCCCGTCCACAGTGCCTCCCCCTCCTTCCTCTGGTGTTTCTGTGGCGTCGCCTACCCCCTCGCCACACGCCCAGACCGCTTCGCTCCTCAGCTGGACCGGCCAGTAGCCCCTCAACCGCCCGGAGTGACGTTGTCGTACACCACGGCCTCCTCCGTTCAAACATCCCGACACCCTCGCCTGAACCCCTCGTCACCGATGCCCGCTCGCCACCAGTTCATCCCGAAGGCCCCAGCACGGCACCACCGGCCGCAACTGTCACCACCAGTAGCCCCTTCTTGCTGCTGCCATAGTGCGCCACTGCCGCAAGCCCGTGATCACCACCTAGACCCACCGCCACACTCTCCCTTTGACCACCTCATATCGTCACCCCAAACCAGGCCACCACCACGACCCCGCGCTGGTCGCCGTATCTGCACCCCTCCAAAAGCTCCGCCCTGTCTCTGACCCTCCCTCGCAGTCGTCGCACCGCCCAGTCAAGCCGCGACTCACCGTCGCCACTGCAGACCGCCGGCACCTTCCCATTTTCACCTACAACCCCTCTCCGATCACACACGCCACGCCGTTAGGCCCCTCCGAAAAACGCCTTCTCGTCGACAAGTCACCGTACGTCGCCATCCACGCTCCTTCCGTCGTTCTTCTGCAAACACAAGCGCTTACATGTAAGCTAATTTATGCATGCATTATTTTTTATCACAAATCAATTTAATATAGTAGGTGATGATGTCAGAGTACAAGTTGTTTAACTCTTATATAAACAGTATGTAAGGGTAATACACCCTTGACTTAGCAGTTAGTTATATATTAAAATTATATATTAAAATGTGAGTTAGTATAATAATTTGTTAATTAGTTGTGTTATTATAATAAATTCATGAATTAGTTGTGTGCCAGTAAATCTATAGTTTTAGTGGGTGATATGACTATGTAAATAAAGTTACTAGTTAGTGTATAATGTCAATAAGCTATATCAATGTCAAGCATGTTAGTATATCAGTACATTAATATGGTTAGTACAATAATGATGGTATGTTAGTATGGATATAGTATTGTTATTAATATATTCCATTATTGTTTCAGTAGTTAGTTAATTTAGTAATGTTAGTAATAACTCCATTTTATAACATAAGTTACTTAGTTATGTCAGATTTTAATAGTAATACAATTTGTTAAATTCAGTAGTTTGATAATTTAAATATATTGACGCAGATACATCGTGTCTTTCCCTACGATCACTTGGACACCCTAAAATCGCTCCAAACAGGCAAGCGTGTGAATTTACACAATTATTGGAGTATTAATATTTAAATGCATTTTCTGTACGGGTGTGTGTGGACCCTAATTAAGTAAATTGATAATGCTATGTAAACGACATGAAATGATTGAACGGACTGGATTGAATAAATGGAACATCATGTCAATCTTGAACTTGTGCATTGATTTGGCTACTCCCGTCGGTTATAATGACTAGTTTGGCTCGTATTCCAGTAGGGTCATATATGATTAGTCTGGCTCATGTTCCAGTATATGGTGGTACGGATACACAACCTGCGGGTAATATGGTACTCTCCAAGATAGAGAGAGTGATCCCTTGTACGGATAACCTACATGTAATATGGCACTCTCCAAGATAGAGAGAGTGATCCATTGTACGTACTTGTCTTGAGCACTGGGGTGTGGTAGGGTTGAGCGTGCGCACGGTTTAGAGGGTTTGATCCCCTTTTAACCGTAAGGCGTGAACCTTTCGTGACACATACGGTCTTGTCTTGTCTTGTCTTGTCCTGTCTTATAGTTGGTAGCACACGCTACGGCCATTGCCATGCCAAGTTTACTTCCTTGCACTGTTTTTACTTTCCTACCATGTTTATATAAAATTGCTATGCTCATTATTTCACATTTAAAATGCTTAGAACTGCTATGCTAGAAGTACCTTTCTTTACCATGCTTTGAATTACTATGTTTAATACTGATGACACCTTGTATAAAAACATTAATGCTTCATAATTTACTATTATTCGTGCACCTTGCCTTGGGTCTTCTTACTCCTACTTGCAGGTCCTTGCTGATATACATTCGTGTTTTTGGATTGTATGTCAGATTACGAAACAGGTTGTAAGGAGGACTTGTTCGAGACGCCTGACCAAGAGAGTCAGTAGTTTGCTGTAGACGCTGAGTCGCTCCCTGCGGAAGACTCGAACCCCTTTTTCTGTCGCCGCTTTTGATTTTGTTTTAGTACCTTGTAGTAGGATTAGTACCTTGTTGTAGTTTACTTTGGCCATGCTGAGGCCTTGTCGTTTTATTTCTTGTACGAACATTTCTGGATGTGGCCTTTTAATTATATGAATGTTATTTTTATTGTTCTGACATGCGTGCAAGAATTCTACGATGTTTTATCACAGACGCTTAATGAACTCGAGCTTCACTGCTCCAGTTCATGCGGACATTCGTCCCATTCTCGCTTCCGTCATTTTGGGAAGCGGGGCATGATAGATTTTAGTGGTGGCCCATGCATGTCGTGCATTTGCAAACTTCAGAACAATAGAAATACTATCATTAGCCAAAACGTTTAGAATTATCTCGTACACGGAATTTAACCAAGTATCTTGTCTCGGCTTGATAGGGAAAACCATTAGACCAGGATTGTAGGAAGACTTTGTTAGACATCCATGCTTGTTAGTTAGACACCTTCGTTAAGGTGTAGTCACTATCATCTTAGGAATCACCTCAGACGTATTACTATCTTAGGTCTTATTCAACCCTGACCATATTAGATTTTAGGAGTTTCTTTTAGTCGTTCACTTGGACCTATCGAATTTCAAGCCCAACAAAATATAGTGAACGTCGCACCCGTCCTCAAGGGACCCTTTCCTTGAATTCTCTATCACAGCATAGTTCCTTTGAAATCTTAGTACTAAGTTTTCTTAATCTTTAGTCGATCCAATAATCATGCTCCTGATTTTTATTAATATTCCTAATCATTACACTTCCATGATAATGACCGTAGAATTCCATCGTAACAGATTCACTTAGTTATCTCCTGGTCGTGATTACGTTTTGATCTATCAAATCTATTCATTTCCCTCGATTCACGTGATCCCTTCATGACGGCCATCACTAACATTTGAATCCTCCTCATTGCATATCCTGATACTTATTTGAGGCATGCCAGTCGCTTTAAGAACCACCATGATGACCTTATAATCCTGATTCTTTTAAAATTACTTTCGACATTCCTTTTATTGAATTTCTCGCCTAGTTTAATTTCTTTGAAAACCTTTAGTATATACTTAGATTTTTTATCCTCCAGTTGACTTAAACTTAATCATGATTATGAAGATCTCTTGACAAAATCTTTAGTTACTATCTTGTAACGATTTTCTAACCTATCACATCCGTGCTTCATTTTTTTCAAATCTTATTTCTATTTCACTAATTCAATTTATCTTTTCCTCTTCTTATGATACTATTAAACCTATTTCATGACAACTTATCGTACATACTTTAAAATACTTTTATATGCTATATAGAACGTCAACTTTTTTAGTGTGTTAGTTTTATACCCATCGTATTCATACTTCAAATTTTTTGTACAATTTATTTCCATTGGCAAAACAATCACTGCATTACTATACTCATTACTTTTCTTGGTCTAATACTTATTCTATGCTTTAACTTATGCCATCTACTCATTATTCTTATAAATTTTATAAGGATAATTATTATATTTTATACATATCTTTCATTCTCCTACGTAATCATTAATAACTTATTTTTTTTGCCACCTAACCGAGCAAACTACTTATCCATGCCTCATCTGGAAACCATTCATCACAATCTTGATTCGTTATGCCATTCGACTTCGAATTCTTTATTACTGCGTAGTTATCACATTAGTGCTTGTTATTGCTTATGTCAACTTTAGTATAAATAAAGTGAGAATATTAGTATTAATTGTAATGTTGTTCTGGTGCATGTATATAAGTAGTTTGTTGACCCATGTATGTGAATCTCCATGTACCACTCATGTATGGGTGTGCTTACCATTAGTATATTAATATATTATGGTTGTCTCTTGTGTTAAACATGCATACTTAGTATTGTGTATGATGTATATGAAGTTGTATGTAGGATATTATAGTGTGATATTTATACATATATGTGTGGATAGCTATATCATTATAGGGATGTCTGTGTGTATTAGAATTAGTGTTTGAATCTCTACTAGGGGTGTATGTAGTTTGAATGTACTTGTCAATGCTTATAATTGTACTAGTCATAACCCGTGCCCGCGGGCACGGTTCATTTAGCATTTTCACACGCGAAATCTTTGTTCCCCAAAAAATTATTTCCACAGCGAAAATTGAGCGAAACAACAAATTAGCGTAAAAATATTTTGCAGAACGGATGCCTTCAGCGCGGAACAACAAACTCGGCGCAGACGCCTTCGGCACGGAACAACAAACTCGGCGTGGAACAATAAATTAACGTAAAAAAATTTAGCAGGCGCCTTTAACGCGGAAAAACAAATTCGGCGCAGGCACCTTCGGTGCGGAACAACAAATTTGGTGCAGACGTCTTCGACGCGGAACAACAAATTCGGCATAGAACAACAAATTCGGTGCGGGCGCTATTGGCGCGAAACAACAAATTCGACGCCGGCGCCTTTGGCGCGCGGAACAACAAATTAGTGTAAAAATATTAGCGATCGCCTTTGGCGCGCGGAACAACAAATTAGTGTAAAAATATTAGCGATCGCCTTTGGCGCGAAAAATTATTCTCATCTTGTTACCCTATGCATCGAAGAGACGGTGGGCCCCACGTTGAGGCAGGTTCATTCGATCTACGGCAACATTCGATCGGCAGTATTAAGTGCACGTTAAAGTTTTTCCCAAATGTATTAATTGTGTGCACTCTATTATTCCCCAGAAACTTTCATTCCCCACAAAGTTTTATTTCCCAAAAACTTTCATTTCCTAGAAATGTTTTTCGCTCCAAAAATTTCTACAAAATCTCATCTCAACCATTTATTCCCCAAGATTAAATCCAAGCCGTTTTTCTATCAACCTGTTTGTCCTAGTCAGCCCTACGATTCAAAAACAGTTGTCAAATGTAATATAGATATACTATTTATAACCTGTGCCCATAGGGCACGGTTCATTTACGATATTTCCCCCCTCAAAATCTTAGTTTCACCCCAAAATAAATCAATATTATTATTATTATTATTTGGTTCCCTCAAAAATTTTAGTTTCCCCAAAATTTACTTCTCCCATAGAATTCAGTTCCCTCCAAAAATTTTAGTTTTCCCCAAATCTAGTTTCCTCCTGATTTATAATATCACACCTACATTTGCAAACTAACTCGAATTAGAGAACATTAATACAACCACTATTGCAGAACCACCATCTAATTGCTATGAAACATTTTCAAATAATACTGTGAAGATCACGATAAAAATTGATGGAAGGATCACAACATTATCTAGTTGGAAATATCTATTCACTCTTCGACTTGGAAAGCACCGTCTTCCAATGTCTAAGCATGAAGTATACATATGTGTGCTACATGTCAATCCATCCCAACTGAAGAAAATAAGTCAGCGATGCACAAAGACGTCAAAACCAAAATAAAAAATAAAAATCAATCAACACATTAAAAGAAAATACTGAAAAGGCAAACAACAGCAAATATTCTCCAAGCATGGTAAAGAGTTTATATGTCCTGTTAGGGAAAAAATTTTAAAAATTGCACAGAAGCAAAGGAATCGAAACTTACATTGGCGACACTCTTGTTCTTAGGGTTCTTCTCCTTAAATTCCTTCATAAAACCATCCCTTCAAACACCATATGAAAAGGAGATATAACGCATCAAAAACAAAAATTTCATCCAAAAACAAAAAAAAAATTAACCAAAAATTCAGTGTTAGTTGATCAATATGTGAAGGCTTAAGAACGCACTGGGTGGCCTCTTCGACTTATTAGGATCTTTCCCGGCATTCACTTTCTTCTTAGGCTTCTTTGCCCATTATCTTCACTGCCAACCAACGATCCACACATAAAATCCACAATCGCAAGCTCAAATCCAAACCCTCGATGAGAAGTATAAAATGGGGCTGAAAGAAAATTACTCCCCAAAACTGCAAAAGCTTCGAAGTACTTTAGCAATTTCTTTTTTAGGAGCCGCTATTTAGAGTGTGTTTTTAATTCCAACAAAAAGGAAACTTACTGGACATATTTTTCGTAAATCTAGCACCAATGCATGCATAAAAGCGGTAACATATTTATATTCAGAGGCAGCTACTCAAAAAAGCTTACGACTTACCACTTGCAATTATGGAACTAAATTAAATATATCTTAACCTTTCTAAACAAAATTTTGGTTTACTTGTATTTAGAAGCTTGGAAAATCAGAATATTCGTCTTATTTCAAATGTGCTTATCTAGTAAGGCTGTGTACATATTTCTAATAATGAGAGGCAAACAATTTACTGCTTGTTTGAAGAATCCTTTTGATGTCATGTTTACATTACAAAATCATGAAAATCAGATTATCAACACAAATACAACGAAAAGGAGAAACAAAAGGAATGCAAAAAGAGAATTTTTTATTTATTTCAAGAATTTGTAACGATAGCAATTACCTGACCAGGCATAACCTTCCTGTTTGTACTACTTTGTACTACTGAAGTTGATTCCACCGTATAAACATGCCTTATAATGAGCATCCAATACATACATAGATGATTACGATCACATCAGGTTGAAAAAAACTACAATTGGTTCATATGGTTTCCAGATTTTTTTTAATCTCATCATTTGCTTCCTTGGCAAACTTCTCTTACTGCAAGTTCAATCCAAGAGATCAGAAAAGGAACATGAAGAAGAAAACAAATTAATGGTGAGCATATATATGTATAAGTAAATATGATAATTATACTTATAAATGGTGACTAAAACATATCAAAAAATAACACATTACTATGAGAGAAAATTAAAACATGAAATCAGTAAAGAGTTTAACTCACCCTATTGTTGAAGTCCGTTTGCAGGGAAAGCAAGATCATGCTTCTTTGACAAAAATATATGGGCGCTCTTGTGACTTGTGATTAAAGAAAATAAGCACCAATAGCAAAAAGACATTTGCCTACTACAGAGGAAATTTGCAAATGATGGGATTAATCACCAATGACATTCAAACATCCTTCAATTGTCCAAGAGATTAGAATTGGAACCTGAAGAAGAAAACAAATTAATGTTATGCATAGATATTTATAGGTAAATGGTAACCTTCACCGGTATGGTATAAGATTAAATCAATATGTTTTGGTGTTTACATGTTTGACCGCTATCATTGCACTTGTTCTTGATCCTCTTCTCAAATTATGATGTGTTGCAAATTAATGATGTGCATAAGAAGATTATTGCATTAGCCCCTTGTAACCTTGCGAATTGGCTGCCACAAACATACAATTTGATTAGCAGCATTTCCTCTATCCGAAATTTAGTTACCCTTCACAATGCATGAAAAAGTTGCAACTTATGCTAGTTCATCAGCCTTTCCATGGATTATATCTTATCACTTATTTTGTCAAATTGGCATGCCACTAAACCGAAGCAGTAATTGAAGGATCATTTTTCGGATGAGGCCACTAATATTGTCGCTAATGTTGAAAGAGATATTACATTCTTTATGCATGCAATCTTGACTCGACAAAACATGTACTAACAATGTCACTTAAATTCTTTAGCATGTGCAAATTACTTGCTCACTGAATGTAAGATGAACATTTGATATGCTTAAGCCATTCTCTTCTTGTTCTACGGTGCAGCACTTAGCAAGAGAGGGAGCGGAGAAAGATGCTTTTGAGCGAAGGACCGGTAACTTGTTGCTGATGTGCTTCGTATCCCCAACTATGCTTTTTGAGACAAAACATCAAACCAGTAATATGCAAAAGATCGGACCGAAATTTCTCAGTCTCCTGCAAAATTGGAATGATTCAAAATAACAATCAGGGCAAAAAACTTAAAAAATGTCTGAAAAATTTATTTCATTTGCATTCCCACCTAACAGAAATATTTATCGTCTAAAAAATTGTGGATTCTCTCCTCCACGCAAACACAGAAAGTATATAAGGTAACATCCATGAGGATCACATAGTATGAATACAATGAGCTATTTCAAATTAATCAATGTGAACATAACATATGACCTGTCACAGATTGGATAAGCAACCAAATTTATTGCTACCCTACAAAAAAGATTAAAAATTAGTAGTATGTCAATCTTCCATTATTTCTATTACAGGTTCAGAATTTGAATACCCTTATTTCTTTTTGGCATATGCTTTGTTGAGGTGAATGGCTAAGAAATGCATTCAAGTACAGAGAATGAATTGGTCCCTGGGAGGAGAGACCTGGACACTTCAGGGATGGCTGGATGTATAGAACTAATGATGGACTTGGATGTTTTGAGTCTCTTCAGGTTGGTAATTCATGATTATTACATCATAATTATGACTTATGCTTAGGTCTAATGCAGCTTCAGAAAAATCAGCATGAGATTGAGAGTGAAAGTATAAAGCCAAATCCATATCTAAAGCAAGCAATCAATAAAAAGGTGTTGCTTTCTTTCATAAATTTGTTAATAAAAACCTGCATTTATCACCCGCGTCTACATCAGATGAACAATGGAATAATGGAGGTTACATCAGGGGAAGAATTGAAAAACTGCAGTTATCACCAGCATTGAATTTTCATGGGAAAAAAACATATGTTGCATTTTTAGAGGAATTAAAAACCTGCATTTATCACTTGCAATTTTGGAAGGATTGCATAAAATCAGCATTTATATGGGTGAGGCTTTTGCATTTATAAGAGGAAGAATTCAAAGAAACATGTATTTATTGTTTTTTGAGGAAAAATAATAAAATTGAAGGGAAAACCAAGTCCCGGTGGACACAAGTACGATCTGATATGGAAAGAATCACATGATAATATGACAATATTCTAAACGCAAGACATAAATGTGGATTAATATGAAAATATTTCTATTGGGTATGAGTGTGACAAACTTAGGGTAATTAGACAAATCACATACATTAAGTAACTTTTTGACATCCATAATTTTGCACAACAGGGAATTATAATACTTTATTAATTCATTGACAGTTATAACCAATACAAATGTTACATCTTTTTGAGGACGCATACAATGTTGGCTAGGAAATATGGCATGATAGAATGTCACTTCCAAGCAAGTTTTCAAATCTTGGTCGATACTGATATATATTACTTGTATATTATTGTATTTCAAGCAGGCTAGTATGCTTCATTTGAATCTGGCTGACACCATTAATCCTAATTAAGAATTAGTGGAACTTTGGGGTTTGCATTATCAAAATTCAAACTTCTATTCTATTTTAAATTACAATAAAAAATTGCATTTATCCACCTCTCGAACATGGCCAACTATGTTTGTTTTCTTCTCTTTTCTAATAAAAATCAGATTTTTATCCTTATTTTCAGTTACAAATCCTAGAAAATCCTATCAACATATCTATCAAGGATTATCAAAATGCTCGCCAAGTTGCCATGAATAGCTTATAAATCAATCAAATTGGAACAACCAGACTAAGTTTCAAGTGGAAGGCGATTCTGGTTTAATGTCGTTAATCAGTCAAGGTAAAAACTAAAGCGAAGTTTCATATGGAGCTCGAAGCTCCTTAGTACTTAGTGATAATGAAATCAGTCAAATTGCAAGTGTGTAATTCCGTTTCAAACCCAAAAAAATATTTTTGCTAATAATTAAATCCTCAAGCAATCTATTTTCCACATAACCTAAAAGAGATGGATATGCATACCAAAAATTAATATATAGTTGACTGTTCTCACAAGATAAGTTGAATTATATACCAACAAAATCGTCATGCATTCATTGAGGACATAATATTTAAAGGCTCTTCAAGTTTATTTTTGTTCTGAAAACTTTTCACAGGCAACACTGGAGATTATGGGTACCTTTTCAATAGACCCTAACGGTGAAGGGCAGGGATCAAGTACACTGGAAGATAAACAGCCAAAGCCCTTCCGTATGCTTGAAGAAGGAAAGAAATAAAATGTCCAGAACATGAATGATTTCCATGAATTATCTGCAGAAGAAATTATGAGTTAGGCGTTGCATGACATCCCCAATCAATTAGTTCATCAATAATATAACTATACACATCTAATTTTGTTAGTTGCAAAAACAACTAACAAAATTACAACCGAAGGACCAAAAACAGAATACATTGACAAAATTAAAGAAACCGCCCATAATACTTGATAGTGCGTCCACCTTCGCCGTCAAGGTGGCCTTGGCCATGTCCTCAGGCATAGTCTCGGGCATCGACTTGTAATACAGAGTTACGTACCCTATCGTTACGGTAATGAGGAGGCCGGTGCTGGTGCAGGATGCTGCTGGGGTTGTGCCCATGCAGGTGCTTGGACTGACTCGACACCGTAGTTCTTGACGTCCTCCGGCTGTATCTTGTGTGTGTCGGTGTTGCTCCGCCACCACTCAGTGCCACTGCTCGACATAAACCTGTTTTTTAGAGGAACAAAAAAACCTATCATGTAGTGCATTTTTTGAGAGAGAAGTTGTTTTTGCCCCAAATCTTAGACGAATATCATCCACATCGCTTCAATTCATTTTGATGATCTTATGGTTCCTGCAGCATCGTCAAGCTGGGCCTCGAGGTCCCCAAACTGATGGGATCAACCCATGTGTAGATCAACGGGAAGTGGGAGATGTCGAAGCTGACGCCGGGGGTCAAGTACCAGGTGGCGCTGTTGGTGATGTTGAACGATCCGTTCGAGGGTTGGGAGCTGTGTCCGGTGAGCTTGAAGTTCATGTTGCCGGATGGGAGTTGCTAGCTGCAGCAGGGGATCCTCAGCAAGTTCCCAAAGAATCAGTTCGTGATGATGGTGCTTGGTCATTTCCAGGCTAGTAGCAGCGGAGCTTTCACCTTCTCGACGGTCGAGACATCGGGGCACGTCAAGAAGGGGTTTCATCCCCTGCCTAATTAGGAAAATTGGTAAAAATTAAATAATATGGAATGCATGCATGCATGTATGTGATTTTCACCTGATCAATACGAACGATTCTCTCCTCCTCAAGATGAATACGAACACGGCGAAGTGGACGTTCTTGAGGACCCAAACTGCACCATCGTTGGCCTCGACCTCGGCCCGACTGCAATCGATGAACTGGTCCATCACCGAATCCCTAGCAGGCCGGAACTCTCGGAGCCTCACCGAGCTAAGCATGCCCGAAACCATGTTGCGGCGTAGGGAGCGCCACTCGGATCCGTAGAGGTTTAAAATTAGAATTGTGTGAATTTGTGCGTTTCCCACCAAGAGTTTGTGCTGTTCAAATTTTGTGCGGTTCAAAATTTGTGCTGGTCAAATTTTCAGTTTCCCACCAAGAATTTGTGCGGTTCAAATTTTGTGCAGTTCAAATTTTGGGGTGTTCAAATTTTCTAATTCCAGACAACAAACCCAAAATTTAAAATCACCCAAAATTTTGTCCTAGTCATCATCTTATCCTATTCACTTGTCCTACTGGGACAAAATTCAAAATCTTCATCAAATATAGAATAGATGCTAGTAAAGTTATGTGCATGTTAGGTGCAATGATAATATGTGTACTTATAGTTGAGTGTACATGTCTATTATATGATCTATATGTTAGTTCGTATGGGTGTGTGCTCGTGCGTAGATATGTATGTGCTTAGTTATTGGTAGATATATACATGTTGTATGAATACGTGTTGTCTATGTATAGTAATAGGGTTATAATATTGTGTAGTATTGCTTGTCCCTACGGGATGTTGTAAGTGCACGTGTATACCAGGAGGTATACACGATTATTGTATGTTTAACTACGATGGATATGTATATGAAGTACTATACTAACTCTAGGTAGATTACTATGGTCATGTATACTTGTGTGAACATGTGGTATGTTAGCCTAAGTTTTGTGTAGACATGAGGTAGGTGTGTAAGTATGGATACGTATTTAATGTGTATGCGTGTATATATGAGTATGTGACTATATGATGTATGTGTAAGTATATGTATATGAGTGTACGTTATTTTTATTATGAATGTATGTCTGTGGTAGAGCGACCTTAACGTCTAAGTCTGTCATCCTTAAGTTGGCCATATTAAATGAAATCTGAGGATGGACTTGAACTTAAGGTGGGTAGATCATGATGACTTTAGCACTATATATAGTAGAACGTGTCTATTCTTGGGAGTTCTGCAGTGTATTGTGTGCATCTATATGTGTAGTGATATTTATAATGTTACGTAGTATGCAAAATGATGGTATGATTGGAGTGTTACTTGATCGAATATGATCGTACTTATGTGTTAGTATTGGTAAGGTATTTATACGATATGTAGTACTACATGAATGAAGATTATGATTGTGTACTTATGGTGGTGCATGATATATTAATAATGATGTGGGTGAAATTACGTTATTAAGATATAGTGTATATATATAGATAAAGGTATGCTTGATGGGTGACATTATTGTATTTAATAGTAATGTATATGTGCATAGTGAAGTGTTAATAATTGTCTTAACTATGATATTAGTGTAATTGTATGGTATTATAGCTTGTATAAATTACGTGGTGTTATAGTTTTGGTATATATGTAATACTATAATATGAATTAGTGATGTATGTTGGTATGATATCATTATTATTAGCATGGTTATTAATTTGTATTACTAATAGTGATACTATTATTGTATTATTATTAAGGTTAGTAATATTGATTGAGTATTTACGCATGAGTGCGTTGTTGATATTATTAGCAGCGTCATAGTAGGGAGTGTGGTGTGAGCATTTTGAGAGAGGATATCCGTGAGTGCCATTCTTATCCATTTTTTCCTGCACCCAAGTCGATAGAGATTCCGAGGGTGGAACCGTTCTCAAAGTGTGTAGGATGTAACGGTCACGTTTCGACCGTACGTATTTTAGTGTGCATTTTACTTCGATTGTGTATTTGATTTTTTATTATTGTTACCTTAGCCCTTACACGTGACCGGACCCCGTATTCCCGACACTCACGACGTCACGATCGCCTCGGAATTTTTCTTTTAATTTTTGGATGCCGTTGGACTAACCCGCTTTATCCCCATTGTTATAATATTATAATATTCTTTAAAGTTCGAAACTTCAAACTCTGATACGTATCAAATCAATTTTTTTTAAATCTAAAACCTAATCATAATATCTTATTATACCCAATCCCCCCCTTTCTCCATGCTGGTACAACAACCCCCCATTATCTCCCCATGTTATCCAATGTTCCATTACACACTCTCTTTCTTATTCTATAATTAACCCTACCTAGGGCGAACCCTAACACTAGCCGCACACAAAACAAAGACCCTACTCTAAAAGGAAGCCCTAGCCTCTGGTGGGCTCCGAAAGGTGCTTCTCTCAAGCGCAAGAGTCCGTTCAAGTAGTAAAATCTGGGAGTCCAGATGTCGAATCCTCGGGAGAATCTGTTGAAACCACAAATCTAAATCAAATAGAGTAACTACGAATAAAATCTAAACACTTTAATAATG
>CM061141.1:153083404-153135404 GCA_030789695.1 Scilla litardierei
CATTACTCGGGGAATTTTTGAGGTCTTCCTCAGACTTCATAGGACAGCTTTGTTGAGCTCATCAACTCAACTGAATTCGATCGATCCTAAGAGACTCATTGAGCTAACAACCTCGAGGCAACACGGAACCATCGACGATGACCTTATAGCGGGCCGACCTGCCTCGTTCAAACTCATAGTCCCCATCTGCATTTGATCAATGATCCAGTGTGGATTCTTTCTTCGAGCTTTTCTCAGTGCAAATGGTTGATGGTTCCAATTTTTGTTGGGCACTCCACTTTCTCGAATCACATTGCCTCATGTGGATGATGAGGAGTTGCCCACCACTTGCTCGACAGTTTGCCACAATGCATAAATTTTGCAAACAAGCAATGACTGAGCTTGGTCAAGTTCCAATCGAACTTGGAAGATGATACACGGAAAATTCTGCTCTCATTTTTACCGTGAATTTTCTTAAAACTTTCAAAATTTTTGCACTTCAATGTGTCTGACAATTTTCAGGAACTTCATCAAAATAAGGTTGGATTGCCCCAGGCATCATCCGAACTCTGTCCAATCGTAAATCAAGCATGCAAGGTATGGGCATCACACCAAAATTGCACCAATGCCTAGAACAGATTGCCTCGAAATGCTTCGAATGTCGAATCAGAAATGCTTCGAATGTTGAATCAAGTTCCAGGCCAAATGTTTGGAAAGCAACCAAGCTCGAGCTCATGCCAAGATTGTGATGATGAAATATGCAACCCAAAATAGCATCCCGAGTGGGGGCTTCGTCAAGACCACTCCCCTCGACAAATCTGGATAATCCTTAGTGAGCCTTAGATTATCATAGAATCCAACCTAATAGGTCCTTCTTGCCAAATGACTCAATTGGAGTATTTGGCTCTCCAACAGGCGACTGATGAAAGTCGTACAGGCGACTGGGTGACTTCAGGCGCCTGTCGAGCCTTCTACAGTCGTCTGTTGTGCCCCAGCTCAAGTCAACCATTACTTGACTCTTACTTGAGCTTTTGGTACTGTCGACTGAAGTGCAATTTATAGTCTCCCATCTTCCAACAGGTGCCTGTTAATTGTTCTACAGTCGTCTGTGCACAACTTGCATTTTCTTGGCTTCATCCCAATTTGCAAGTAAGTCGACTGTTGCTGTAACGACTCCTATTTTTCAATACATTTAATTACGTATTTAACGTATTTTCATTTTTATAAAAAAATGTATAGTGTTTGATCAGGACTTTTAAGTGATTTCAAAATTTCTTATAAAAATATTTTGAAGTATCAAACTAGTTATGGTATATTTCAGTAAGATCAGGTTTCATCAATTACCTCTAAATAATCTTGATAAAATTCATTTTCAATTATTACTGTTTTAGCTTAATGAATTAATTTTCTATATAAACATTATCAAAATGTTTTCAAACTTCTACAGTATCATCATATGACTATTTATGGCTCCCTACATTAATTTCGTAACTTTCTGATTTCAACTCGACCTAGAACCTGCAAAACCGATTTCTAAATGTTTTGGCCTAAAACTTGTATCATCGTAGATCAAACCCAATTTGGATCTCGTATTCGCGATCCTCGCGACGATACGATCCCGTAAGTATGTTTTCATAATTTTTCGGAATCGTATGTGAAAACAGGTTTATATTCCTCCGGTTTTACTAATTACAATTACTAATGATATTTTTACTATTGCTAATTACTTTTAACTAATTAACTTCTACCCCTAATTAATCCTCTAATTACCCTTGCCTAGCTGTTGCACCCATGCCTTCCACGTTGGGGCAACCCCCAACCAATCCTACAGCTATTCAACCACCACAAATTAATTACCCCTCTAATTAAAAATTTATTACTATACCTATATATAACTCTCCCCTTTGTTTCATAACCCAAGGCAAACAGTTTCGTTCTCTCGTTCATTTTCCCCTCAGCCCGAATGAAGTCTGCACCCTCTCAAATTCTCTCCCCCTCTCAACCCAGTCACTCTTGTTGGATCCTGTGGATGTCAAACAACACTAGAAGGGTGGGTTGAATAGTGTTGGGCAAATAATAAATATTTTTCGATCGTTAATTAAAACCCTTCTAATGTTGCCTAAGAAACCAAGTAGAGTGATTTACGATTGGTTTAATCAACAAGTTAATCTTATAAAAATATAAAAGATAAACAATTATGATTACAATCAGTTAAGAGATCTTTACACACAGATAGATCTTTACACATCGGAATTAAATGTATAATCTTTGTAATATGCAAATGAACAAAGAATTACAAAGATATAATAATAACAAAGTAAATAAGAATTGCTTGCAGAGATAAATAATCAAACACAGAAAAGCAAATGCTAAGACAAGGATTTTTATCCTGGTTCCCCAAACCTGGGTACGTCCAGTCACCAACCAATCCGGTACAAGATTTCCACTATTACCTTAGCAATACAAAAATAACTAGCCTTAACTAGGATTTCCAACCACCTAGACTTGTCTAGGATTTTACCCTTGCCTCACAACCCGATGACTTTACCTTGCCTCACAATCCGAGGACTTTTCACAAACACCTTGCTTACTACAAGGATTTACAACCACCCTTATCACCAAGGGACTACAAGTAAAATCAAATCCAATACACCACAATTAATTAGTGGAGATTGGTTTTTACACCTAATAATTCTAGAGCCAAAATTAAATTTGCAATTGTGCTTAACGTGGCTAAAAGAATTTAAATCATTCGTAGATCACACAAAGAATATGAATTTATTCAATGTGATCTAGAATCTAAATGTGTTCTTAGATCACACAAAGAATATAAAATTATTCAATGTGATCTAGAATCTAGAGGTTTCAAAAATCCTTTGAGAATATGAAAAATCAAAAAGAAGGATTTCGAAAACCAGTTTGCAATAGCCAAATAATAGTAATGATCTTAAAAATAATTATAAAAGAATATAAGCAATAAGATCAGAAATTAAAAAACTATTTTGGCTATGAAAAACTTTGAGAGCAATGAGAACGATGAGATCTTTTGAGAGAATAAGAATTTTGCTCAAGAATAAATTGGTGAGAAAAATGTCCTCATGGGGTCTCTATTTATAGAGCCAAAGGAGAATTCGAAATGATTCAAATCAAGTTTGACTTCAGCCCAAAAATCAAGCAATGAATAAATGAGAGAGTGAATCAAGAAATTCTGGTCGCACAGTTGGTAGTCGACTCCCTAACCTTGGTAGTCGACTCCCAGAGTGTTTCTGAGAAATTCTGCTACAACTGGTAGTCGACTCCCTAACTTTGGTAGCCGACTACCAGAGTATTTTTTCAGGTAGAAGACAGAAATCAGTGTAGTGAACTACTGGGTGTTTGTAGTTGACTACAAATTGAAACTTAGCTTCTATGAAAAGTATGCTCTCAAATAAGTTTTAAAACAAGTTAAAAACATTTTAGAAAATCATTTTTTGTGTGTGTGCATATTTTTTCTTGGCTTTGACATAATCCTAAGAAAATGAAAAACAACTCACACTCTAAACTCTATGAAGAACTTGAAGCTATGGTTGACCTTGAGCTAGTTGCATAGGCTTCACTTGAGTTTGAGCTCCTCTTTAGCTTGAGCTTGAGCTTGAGCACATTCTTTGAGCTTCATTTTCGAGCTCCTCTTGTGCTAAAGGTTTAGAGTGTAGACGTGGAATGTGAGCTCAATCCATCTTCATCTTCTATGTGTGTAGATATAGTTCTTCTTCTCGGAGTATGTTTCGAGCTTCAATTAACTTATTGCACAACCTACACACTTAAGTAGTATGATTAGTAACTTAATAACATTTGGTGTGATCATCATCAAAACAAACCACTTGGGGTGGGACTAGATTCCCATCACTCTATCCCTTTTTGATGATGACACCCAAATGAAAAACATATGAATAATATGATTATAAAAACAATGAGTAAGTGTACTTACTCCCCCTGCTTAGATGCGGTTATTATTCATTCATTTTTTTTGCTTGCTTGTCACTTTTTCTCCTCCTTGTCATCACAAAAAAACTATAATAGTATACATACCAAGTGAAGAAAGAAATTTCATAGGCTCCTCCTCAAAGTTTGCATCATTGAAGTTGGGTCTCCCCCTTAATGTATGCATGGATTTAGAGATTCATTGGGAGCGCTTCTACCAATCCCTTCAAATGTATGAGTACCTACAAAAATCAAGATTTGGTAACCTTTCTTTGTGGGTCCGTGGGATTAGTCATACATAATAATGTAATCATCAACCAAGAGGGAACCAAACCCATTTGGGTTGAGATTTCCCATAAGTAAATCAATAATCTCTACAAAAATGAACATTGTTTATAAAACTAGAAATGTAATTGTCTTTCATTTGGACAGTTCCAATTTTGGGAATCCAAACTTTGACATATCAATTTTTAGTTTTAGGAACTCTAGCTTGATGATAAGAATTTCTAGCATTTTGATTGGTCATGTTATAACCTAAGCCATGTTTGCTAGATTGGGGTCTTTATGATCTAATCAAGCTATCTAATTTTTCTTTACCTTTATTGAACCTAGTAACATTATTAACCAAGTCCTCATGCTTTATCTTAATGGCAGTCATGTTCTTTTCTAAGTCTCTAAACCTATTTCCTAGGTCTTTGAGTTCTACATTGAGCAACCTATTCTTTTCAATTAAATCCTTATTGTTGCTAATCAATTTTAGGTTCTCTTCTCTAATCTTTTCTAGCTCTTGATTAGTAGGATTAGAACCACAAGATTTATGCTTCTTTTTTAGAGTTAGAAGCTCTTTGAGTTGGACCTCATATAATGCATAAATTTTATGAAATTCCTCCTCATAATCAATTTCATCATCATCGCTACTATCGCTATCACTAGAGTTATGGTAGGAATTTACCTTGGGGTCTTCCCGTGCCATGAAGCACATGTAGTTTCGCTCGTTCCTTTTGCTTGCTTTTCCTTCATTTTCGGATGATTATGAGCTATCAGAATCCTCTTCATCATCGCTCCTATCCCAAGCCCCAAAAGCATTTCTATTTGGCCTTTTGCCTTAGTATAACTTCGTTCTATTATCTCTGATTTTCTTTAGAGGACACTCATTCTTCAAGTGGCCTGGCTTATTACATTCATAACAAATAACATCATTAGTGGAATTGAACTTACGGTTGTAGGACTTACGTGCCTTTGGAGATGAGTGCCATTTTTTTTCGAATGCAAGGTTATTCTTCTTTTCACCGTGTTCCTTGGTCTTTCGCTCTTGTAGTTGGAGTTCATACACTATTAGATTACCGATGAGCTCCTCTAATGTTAGCTTTGAAGTGTCGTTGCCTTCTTCAATGGCCGAAGCTTTGGATTGCCATTCGGGAGTGAGGAATCTAAGGATCTTGCATACGTAATCCTCTTATGTGTACTTCTTTCCCAATCTCGCAAGTGTGTTGATGATCTCGGTAAATCTCGTGTACATCTCCGTTATGTTCTCGTCTTTCTCCATCATAAATTTTTCATACCTGCCAGCATAAAGAGAAGATTTTGAAGATTTAACTTTTTGGTTACATTCATGCGTTACCACAAGAAGTTTCCATATTTGGTGCGCGGAGGTAGCCATGGAGATGCGGTTTGTACTCCGTTGTATCAAGGCCGCAATATAGAGTGGACACTGCCTTGGCATTTAGAGACACGTTGTCTTTCTCCGTCTTGGTCCATCTTTCTTCATCAAGAGTGGGTTCTTCATAAGGATTCTCAACTATCTTCCATAGATCATAGGAGATAGAGAGAAGTCGCATTCGATTCTTCCAAGATCCATAATTTGATCCGTTGAGAAGTGGTGGTCTGGTGGAAGATTGTCCTCCGGGGAAATGATTGGTTGATGCCATCTATAACCTCGCTCTGATACCAAGTGTTGGATCATGTGGATGGCAAACAACACTAGAAGGGGGATTAAATGTATATCTTTACACACAGATAGATCTTTATACAGTGGAATTAAATGTATAATCTTTGTAATATGCAAATGAACAAAGAATTACAAAGATATAATAATAATAAAGTAAATAAGAATTGCTTGCAGAGATAAATAATCAAACACAGAAAAGCAAACGCAAGGACAAGGATTTTTACCCTGGTTCCCCAAACCAGGGTATGTCCAGTCCCCGACCAATCCGATACAAGATTTCCACTATTGCCTTAGCAATACAAATACCTAGCCTTAACTAGGATTTCCAACCACCTAGACTTGTCTAGGATTTTATCCTTGCCTCACAACCCGATGACTTTACCTTGCCTCACAATCCGAGGACTTTTCACAAACACCTTGCCTCACAATCCGAGGACTTTTCAAACACCCTTATCACCAAGGGACTACAAGTAAAATCAAATCCAATACACCACAATGAATTAGTGGAGATTGGTTTTTACACCCAATAATTCTATAACCAAGATTAAATTTGCAATTGTGCTTAACGTGGCTAAAAGAATTTAAATCTTTCGTAGATCACACAAAGAATATGAATTTATTCAATGTGATCTAGAATCTAGATGTGTTCTTAGATCACATAAAGAATATGAAATTATTCAATGTGATCTAGAATCTAGATGTTTCAAAAATCCTTTGAGAATATGAAAAATCAAAAAAGAAGGATTTTGAAAGCCAATTTGCAATAGCCAAATAATTGTAATGATCTTAAAAAGAATTATAAAAGAATATAAGCAATAAGATCAGAAATTGAAAAACCGTTTTGGCTATGAAGAACTTTGAGAGCAATGAGAACGATGAGATCTTTTGAGAGAATAAGAATTTTGCTCAAGAATAAATTGGTGAGAAAAATGTTCTCATGGGGTATCTATTTATAGAGCCAAAGGAGAATTCAAAATGATTCAAATCAAGTTTGACTTCAACCCAAAAATCAAGCAATGAATAAATGAGAGAGTGAATCAAGGAATTCTGGTTGCACAGCTGGTAGTCGCCTCCCTAACTTTGGTAGTCGACTCCAGAGTGTTTCTGAGAAATTCTGCTACAACTGGTAGTCGACTCCCTAACTTTGGTAGCCGACTACCAGAGTATCTTTTCAGGTAGAAGACAGAAATCAGTGTAGTGAACTACTGGGTGTTTGTAGTTGACTACAAATTGTAACTTAGCTTCTATGAAAATTATGCTCTCAAATAAGTTTTAAAACAAGTTTAAAAACATTTTAGAAAATCATTTTGTGTGTGTGTTCATATTCTTTCTTGGCTTTGACATAATCCTAAGAAAATAAAAAACAACCCACACTCTAGACTCTATGAAGAACTTGAAGCTATGGTTGAGCTTGAGCTAGTTGCAAAGGCTTCACTTGAGTTTGAGCTCCTCTTTAGCTTGAGCTTGTGCACATTCTTTGAGCTTCATCTTCGAGCTCCACTTGTGCTAAATCTTTAGAATGTAGACGTGGAATGTGAGCTCAATCCATCTTCATCTTCTATGTGTGTAGCTATAGTTCTTCTTCTCGGAGTATGTTTCGAGCTACAATAAGCTTATTGCACAACCTACACACTTAAGTAGTATGATTAGTAATTTAACAACATTTGGTGTGATCATCATCAAAACAAACCACTTGGTGTGCGACTAGATTCCCTCAACTCTCTCACTCTCGTTCTCTCTCCCATAACCCATGGCAAACACCACCTCCTCTCTCATTTCTTACAGCAACACACACACACACAGCCTCTCATCTCTCATTCGAAACCCCAAAACAAACACACACACGCACGCATGTGTGCACGCGCGTGCGCTCTCTCGCTCTCCCAGGCCAGCACTCTCACTCAACCCATCTCCCTTTTTCTTCTCTCATCACTCTCTCCCTCTCTCACCCTCAGACTCTCTCTCTCCCGCTCTCTTCTTCTCCACCGATAGCCCACAGGAAGCCCCGACTGCCGGTGACCGTGCACACAAGCTCCTGCCCTCTCTCTTCTCCGATCAAACCCAGGCCTCAACATCGCCACCGTCCACACTCCGTCGCAGCTTCGAGCCCGCTCCCCCGCTCCGTTCTCCCCAATCTCGGAGCGAAGCAGCCGTCAGCTCCCGAAGGCCTCCTCGACGTCGTCGCTCCTTCCGACGAGCTTCCCCGAAGTCCGACGAGCCGCCACCGAAGCTCATCCCTCCTCCGCCCTTTGCACTGCTCGTGGCCTCAGACACTCATCGCTTGATCGCCTTCGACCTTCACCGCTAAGTCCTCTCCTCTGACCATCGAGAGGCCTGCCCGATGTCGTCGCCGCATCGTCGTCGCCCCACGTTACCGCTGCCCGCCGTCGAATGCGCGACACCCCATCTCCCGCTCTCGTTGCACTAACGAAAGAAACGAAGTGAGTTTCTTTGTAATGTATTTTTCGTTTAAATACGTGTATTAGTGTATTTGTAATAATTAGATAAAATGGGTTTTAATGGTTTTAAATTGATAGTAAATAATATAAGGGTCAGAAAAATGCAAGACTAGCTCCAGAAAATCAGAAATAATATTCTACCTCCAATGACCCTGGTTTCATCTCAATCAGACGCTTATCATTCCAGAATAAATTTTTAATCCAAAAACTTAAATATGTCTTTTTCAATAAAACATCCGTAACTTCTAATTTTTCACGTACACTGATACGTGAGAAAATTGTATGTTCTAGTAATCTACGAGACGATCGTTTTGACTGCTAACTTGACCAATTCTGACATGTATTGCATCCAGAATAAATTGTTGAAGGATTACGTTACTTAAGTAAAATCAGTTTTAAAGTGATTTTTGAACTTCTTAAAATTATAAGAATTACTAGAAGCTTCTGAAAAATATTTCCTCCTGCAGTAAAATTATTTTAATCATATCTAGCCTATATAAATTTTTAGAAGAGTTTTTGACACCATTTCAATCATTTATAAAATCAAAACGATCAAGAAAAATAAGTAGAAATTACTGTAGCCATTAACTAATGATTTCTTGTGGTTGCGGGTATCAATTCTCGTGCACCACCTCCCTTTGAAGCTCTATCTTTAACCTTGTCTTACTACGACGAGCTCGATAACGTAAGTCACTCTAATTCTAGTCTTAGAAGCTAAGCAAGTGTACATGCATGAACTTAGGATTTTATAAATAGTCTCAGAACAACTATTGATTGAACAAGAGACCAGAGACCTATTTAACTAGGGAATAACTCAACTGCAGAATACCTATTATCTTGATCATACAACACTACCTACTTTTTGCCTTGTCGTGTTCTGATACTTGTCATTTGAAACCACGCATACACTTTATAAACACTTGTTGCACGATTGCTAATAGACACATAACCTGTTGCATGTCATTTACAACTCAGTGAATGCTAATGCAGTATCGTATGGAATATCATGTCTGGAACATCTGGTGTAACATCTTGTGGTATATCTTGTGGAATATCTTGTGGAATATCTGGTGGAACATCTTGTGGAACATCTGTAATAGATACACATGACACATCACGTGGGTTTGGGGGTAACTCATTGTAGAGAGAGTGTGGGAGCTATAACCGGGGGTTCATCTACTTGAATGCATGTGTCGGCAAAACTATAAGGTCTTCCTGAGTGAAAAAACTACAAGGTCTGCCTGTTTCGACAAACTACAGGGTCTGCATGTGTGGCAAAACTACAAGGTCTGCATGTGTCGACAAAACTACAGGGTCTGCCTGAGTGGAAAAACTACAAGGTCTGCATGTGTCGGCAAAACTACAAGGTCTACCTGCATTGGCAAAACAAGTCTGTCTGAGTGGAAAGAGATGAACTCAATGATTATATATCATACTCCCCTACTTGAGTCATGTAGTTACTTTTGCATAGTCACTTTTACTTTACGCATTACAGTCACCTTTACTTTACAGTCACCTTTACTTTACGCATTACAGTCACCTATATTTTACGCACTGCATGCATGTTACTTATTACACTTGTGTATCCACTCGTACTTTACTTATCGCTCTGGTATGGATGACTGCATTTACTTTACTTGTCGCACTTGTCTTTTGCTACTTCTTTAGCATGTTCCCATACTTAGCCTGCCTTATACTTGTGTTCTGCTTTTACTACTATTGCTAGAATTTTTGTGTATTACATACGGTTCCATCTTCGTGGCACCGTAGATGCTGCACCTATTGAGGTAGATGTTCAGGAGTTAGCAGAGACAGAGTTCGTCATGGAGGCTACAGATTGTAGCGTCCGAGTTGCATATTCTTAGTTGTACATTCTTTCTTTCATGTATATTTATTGGAACATTTTGTACAGTATGTATTGTAATAATTGGACACTATTTGAGTATTTTTGTACATCTCTGCATCGTGGCTATTTTGTTTTTACTGGTTAATTGCAGACTTGCGAATAAATCGAATAAGTAACGGGCCCCCGAGAGCGGGTCGTTACAAGTTTGGTGGCCCACGCAGGCCCGCGTTAACTACCTCGTGAACAATATTGTATGATCAGGATATACAGTTTAAAATACTCAAATTGAACTCTCGAGTACAGGACGTTTCGAGTGTTCACCTGTATTGGATATACGAGTAAAGTGTCTTTATTACCCATCTTCTTTGGCCTCTTTCCCTTCTTTTATTCCATCCTCTGAGTGTATTTTTATACACCTTACCTCCTTCATCTGCTTAGAGTGATCTTCCATAGGTGAACCATTCATTCACTTCATCTTCATCACCCTTCGTTTAATATGTCGTTGCCTTTTAATCAACCTTCTCATTCTTAGAAGATGACGTTTAGTTCGCCTAAACTCAAGCTACATCTATTTTAAGGAGGGTAGCGCTCGAATTTTCGATCACCAGAAGTTCGATTTAGACGACGGAAGCGAATCGAAGGATGCTCAGAAGTAGTTGAGGATGGTGCTAGAGAAATTGAGATAAACCAACCCGAGGCGTGTAAGCTGATGCAGTTACTTCTTCATCTTTCTTGAACTTGTCTTCTCCTCCTATCTAAGCCTATTTTGACTTGAGACTAGCCATAGAAACTATAATGATGTCAATAGTATGTATTCATATATAACATCTTTTGTTTTCTAGATGCTATATTTCACACTATTAACAACTTATTTTCCTTTATCGTAACCGTTCATCAAGCCTTCCCTTAAATTGTTTAAATTGAATAGGCAATGATCAGTCTTCTTAATTTCGAGGACGAAATTATTTTAAGGAGGGTAGAATGTAACGACTCGTATTTTTAAATACATTTAATTACGTATTTAACATATTTTCATTTTTTAAAATATTTTATAGAGGTTGATCAGGAGTTTTAAGTGATTTCAAAATTTCTTATAAAAATATTTTGAAATATCAAACTAGTTGTGGTATATTTCAGTAAGATCGGGTTTCATCAATTACCTCTAAATAATCTTGATAAAATTCATTTGCAATTATTACTGTTTTAGCTTAATGAATTAATTTTCTTTACAAACATTATCAAAATGTTTTTAAACTTCTATAGTATCATCCTATGACCATTTAGGGCTCCCTACATTAATTTCGTAATTTTCTGATATCAATTCGACCTAGAGCCCGCAAATCCGCTTTCTAAACGTTTTGGCCTAAAACTTGTATCACCGTAGCTCAACCCCCAATTTGGATCTAGTATTCGTGATCCTCGCGACGATACGATCCCATGGAGTATGTTTTCGTAAATTTTCTGAGTCGTATGTGAAAACAGGTTTGTGGTCCTCCAGTTTTACTAATTACAATCACTAATGATATTTTTACTATTACTAATTACTTTTAACTAATTAACTTCTACCCCTAATTAATCCCCTAATTACCCTTGCCTAGCTGTTGCACCCATGCCTTCCACATTGGGGAAACCCCCAACCAATCCTACAGCTATTCAACCCCCACAAATTAATTACCCCTCTAATTAAAAATTTATTACTAAACCTATATATAACTCTCCCCTTTGTTTCATAACCCAGGACAAATAGTTTCGTTCTCTCGTTCATTTTCCCCTCAGCCCGAACGAAGCCGTACCCTCTCAAACTCTCTCCCCCTCTCAACCCAGTCACTCTCTCACTCTCGTTCTCTCTCCCATAACCCACGGCAAACACCACCCCCTCTCTCATTTCTTACAGCAACACACACACATACAGCCTATCATCTCTCGTTCGAAACCACAAAAAAAAAACACACACACGCACGCACACACACGCACACGCTCTCTCTCTCTCTCCCAGGCCTGTACTCTCACTCAACCCGTCTCCCTTTCGCTTTTCTCATCACTCTATCCCTCTCTCACCCTTAAACTCTCTCTCCTACTCTCTTCTTCTCCACCGAGAGCCCACGGCAAGCCCCGACCGACGACGACCTTGCACACAGGCTCCCGCCCTCCCTCTATCTCTTCTTCGATCAAATCCAAGCCTGAACGCCTCCACCGTCCAACTCTGTTGCAACTCCGAGCCCGCTCCCCCTCTCCGTTCTCCCCAAGCCCGGAGCGACACCGCCGTCTGCTCCCGAAGGCCTCCTCGACGTTGTCCCACACCCTACAACGTCGCCGCTCTTTCCAACGAGCTTCCCCGAAGTCTGACGAGCCGCCCCCAAAGCTCAGCCCTCCTCTACTCTTTGCACTGATCGCGGCCTCCCGTCGCTCACCCTCCTCTTGCCTTCGACCTTCGCCGCGAAGTCGTCTCCTCCGACCGCTGAGCGGCCCGCCCCGATGTCGCCGCCGCATCGTCGTCCCCGTCGCCTGTCGTCGAACGCGTGACACCCCATCCCCGCTCTCGATGCATGAACGAAAGAAACGAAGTGAGTTTCTTTTTAACGTATTTTGCGTATAAATACGTGATTGGTGTATTTTAATAATTAGATAAAATGGGTTTTAATGGTTTTAAATTGATAGTAAATAATATAAGGGTCGGAAAAATACAAGACCAGCTCCAGAAAATCAGAAATGATATTCTGGATCCAATGACACGTGTTTCATCTCAATCAGATGCTTAGTCGTTCCAGAATAAATTTTTAACCCAAAGACTTAATTATGTATTTTTCAATAAAACATCCGTAACTTCTAATTTATCACGTACACTGATAAGTGAGAAAAATATATGTTCTAGTAATCTTCGAGACGGTCATTTTGACTACTCACTTGAACCATTCTGACATGTATTGCATCCAGAATAAATTGTTGAAGGATTACGTTAATTAAGTAAAATCAGTTTTTAAAGTGATTTTTGAACTTCTTAAAATTATAAGAATTACCAGAAGCTTCTAAAAAATATTTATTTCTGTAGTAAAATTATTTTTTTCGTATCTAGCCTATATAAATGCTTAGACGGTTTTTTGACACCATTTCAATCATTTATAAAATCAAAACGATCAAGAAAAATAAGTAGAAATTAGTGTAGCCATTAACTAATGATTTCTTGTGGTTGCAGGTACCAATTCTCGTGCACCAACTCCTTTTGAAGCTCTATCTTTAACCTCGTCTTACTACGACGAGCTCGATAACGTAAGTCACTCTAATACTAATCCTAGAAGCTAAGCAAATGTACATGCATGAACTTAGGATTTTATAAATAGTCTCAGAACAACTATTGATCGAACGAGAGACTAGAGACCTATTTAACTAATGATTTCTTGTGGTTGTAGGTACCAATTCTCGTGCACAACCTCCTTTTGAAGCTCTATCTTTAACCTCGTCTTACTACGATGAGCTCGATAACGTAAGTCACTCTAATACTAATCCTAGAAGCTAAGCAAATGTACATGCATGAACTTAGGATTTTATAAATAGTCTCAGAACAACTATTGATCGAACGAGAGACTAGAGACCTATTTAACTAGGGAACAACTTAACTGCAGAATGACTATTAACTTGATCATACTACACTGCCAACTTTTAGACTTGTCATGTTCTGATACTTGTCATTTGAAACTACGCATACACTTTGTATACACTTGTTGCACGATTGCTCATAGACACATAACCTGCTGCATGTCATTTACAACTCAGTAAATGCTAATTAAGTATCGTATGGAATATCATATGTGGAACATCTGGTGTAACAACTTGTGGTATATCTTGTGGAATATCTTGTGGAATATCTGGTGGAACATCTCGTGGAACATCTGGTGGAACACCTCGTAATAGATACACATGAAACATCATGTGGGTTTGGGGTAACTCATTGTAGAGAGAGTGTGAGAGCTATAACCGGGGGTTCATCTACTTGCATGCCTGTGTCGGTAAAACTACAAGGTCTACCTGAGTGGCAAAACTACAAGGTCTGCCTGTATCGGCAAACTACAAGGTCTGCCTGTATCGGCAAACTACAAGGTCTGCCTGAGTGGCAAAACTACAAGGTCTGCCTACGTCGACAAAACTACAAGGTCTGCCTGAGTGGAAAAACTACAAGGTCTGCCTGAGTGGCAAAACTACAAGGTCTGCCCGTGTCGGCAAAACTACAAGGTCTGCCTGCGTTGGCAAAACTAGTCTGTTTTAGTGGCAAGAGATGAACTCAATGGTTGCATATCATACTCTCCTACTTGAGTCACATAGTTACTTTTGCATAGTCACCTTTACTTTACACATTACAGTCACCTTTACTTTACAGTCACCTTTACTTTACTTTTCATTCACCTTTACTTTACGCATTGCATGCATGTTACTTATTACACTTCTGTAGCCACTCGTACTTTCTTATCGCTCTAGTATGCATGACTACATTTACTTTACTTGTCGCACTTGTCTTTAGCTACTTCTTTAGCATGTTCCCATACTTAGATTGCCTTATACTTGTCCACTGCTTTTACTACTATTGCTAGAATTGTTGTGACTTACCTATGGTTCCATCTTCGTGGCACCAGACGCCACACCTATTGAGGTAGATGTTCAGGAGTTAGCAAAGACAGAGTTCGTCACGGAGGCTGCAGATTTAAGCGTCTGAGTTGCATAATTTTAGTTGTACTTTCTTTCTTTCATGTATCTTTATTGGAACATTTTGTACAGTATGGATTGTAATAATTGGACACTATTTGAGTATTTTTGTACATCTCTGCATCGTGGCTATTTTGTTTTCACTGGTTAACTGCATACCTGCGAATAAATCAAATAAGCAATGGGCCTTCGAGAGAGGGTCGTTACAGTTGCAGTATTTATAGTCGCCTGTTAATTTCTCAATAATCGTCTGTGTGCAAGTTGCATTTTCTCTGCTCCGTTTTCATCACTAGTGACAGTCGCCTGCTGAAGGATATTCAGGCGCCTGCTTATTTTACAGGCACCTGTGTAGTCTTCTACAGTCGTCTGTCCTAGCTCAGATTATAGCCATTGGGATTTTATAGTCATTGACCAGTCGACTGTCTGTTGTTCATCAGTCGATTATCGGTGCCAGAAATTGCCAAAATTTAGCCGTTGCAAATTTATTCATTTTGGCTTTTTACTTGGGTTTGAGGGTTCCTTTAGGTTTCCTATATATCGGAGAGGGCTGAGTTCATTATAAGTTCTTGGAACTTTTGCAAATCTTTAGAGATTGATTAAGCCACTGTCAAACTCTCTCATTTCCCTCTAAGAGCTCTAAATCTCTTTCATGCATTGAAGTCAAGCTCAAGGGAAATCATCCAAGTGCTTTCAAGCTAATCTCATCACTTGGAGATCCTCTTCCATGCCTTGCATTCATTAATGAGTAAGTTCATCTCAAGGCATAGATAAGAGTATTTTTTTTAATTTGGTATTTCTTTGAAACCCTAGCTTTCTGTGTGAGAGCCAGTTACTCTCTGTGTGAGAGTATAACCTTCTGTGTGAGGGTTGGTTGTGATCTCTCTGTGTGAGAGTTTGAGTCTCTCTGTGTGAGAGAAATAGTCTCTCTATATGAGAGCAAAGATATCTCTTTGAGGGAATCCAAAATACTCTGTGTGAGGTATCTCTATGTGAGATTGTATTCACTTCTCTGTGAGAGAATTATAATGGATATTGGTGTGGCTGGACATTGTTCGCATCGGGATGTACTCCCAAAACAATGTAGTTTTACCGCAAGCGCACGGTCTAGTGGCGAGCGGGTATCATATCCACAAGGAGGTGGTGTTGGCTCCAATCTATCTTAGGTTGGCTCGACTACGCAGGTTTATTGGTGGAGATGGTTATGGTATGATGTAATGGAAATGGTGATGGATGTCGGTGTCGATGATAAAGAAGTCGGTTATGTATTCATTCAAATAAAAATGTCAAGGCTCAGGAATCCCCACTATGGATTTTCAAGTAATTAATGTGAGTTATGAATTACTATGCATTTAAACTTGGTTTTAAGGTGAACTTGTCACAACTCTATGGAGAACCGACGCACGCTGTCACGCTTTTGCAGGTCTATGGCATTCTAAATTAGAGCCTCGCTGTTGTGTAAGCCTAACCAAAACCACTAGCATTAAGATCGACAATTATGTCCAATCCCAACTCAAGCTCACTTTCATGCAACTTGAGTTCAGATCTATATCGTGATAGTTCGTACTTGTTCACCGTCGTGCAATGAATATGAGTATAGGAGAACAATAAAAATTATAGCTTTGGTCGCTGTCGTGCAGCAAATCTAGGGAATTTCGATTGTAAACCTAAATCGAATATCTAGGGCGCTCCTTAGATCAAGATCCTCTGTCGAACTCTTAAGATCCAAGAGAAATCCCTATCTATCCGTAGTAAAACAATCAATATCTAACCTTTCTAACAATCCTAATGTCATAGCAATTCATAGATCTCACAAGTCAAACATTAGATTCAAAGGCTTCATCCCTTTCACTAGATAAAAGATTGATCAAGCATAGCAATAAGGATATAGAAATCAATAAAAGACATTGCTTGCATGTAAAAATATATCAAATCAAAGATTCAAATAACAATAACAAAGATACTTAGCTTTCGTGAAGAATTCCAATCCAAATACAAGCTTTTAGATCCAAGAGGGGGCATATGGCATGGCCTAACCTCTTAAAAAATCTCCAAGAAAATAATAGGAACTCCCCCCTCAATAAGGCTACAAAGTTCCATTTATATGTGCCCCAAATCCCTACGAAATTGTGGACCAAAATACCCAAAACCGTAGTTGTATCATATTTTCAGATTTCTGGCCGCCAATGCACTCAGCTAGGTGAAAATGTCACATTTTCACTCGGCCGAGTGGGATCTCCTGCAGAAACTGCAAAAATCAGCATTCTGTTTTTTTCCTGGTCACTCGGCCGAATGAACCTCACTCGGCCGAGTGGGACTGCTATGCAAATTCCAGCACTACTACCCAATCTTACAGAAATTCTAGAAAATTCATCCAACCTCCGTTTGGCGCGTTCCTTGCGGTGTTGGAACCGTCATGAAGTCTACTATGATTGAAAAATATCACTAGATCGATATGGCCTCTGAAATGATAGCAAAAATCAAAACAATGTGGATGTGGTGCGTAAATCTTTGGTGTTTCATACGTTTTGGCTTTGTTTCTTCTTCTTCTTCACTCCAACTTTCATAGATCTTTCTTCCTTGTATTTTGGCGCTCCCAAATTATATCCATGGGTATTCTTGCTTGACTTGCATCATCAATCATGGATTCATCTCCAGATTGCACCGTATCGCTCCAATTCACTCCAAATTCCCTAAAATCAACATAAACGCTCCGAAAGTGAAATAGTTCCAAATATTCTTCGACAATCATATAAAATTGGGATTTGGAGGGTGAAACATGATATGAATGTATGAAAATGAATGTGTAAAATACTTGCATATCAAAATCTCCCAAGCTTATCTCTTACTCGTCCTCGAGGAAGACGAATAGAAAGTTCACCAGGAGACGAAAATAATAAAAAGGAAAAGAACGCAAAGAAGAGAGGGTCTCTAGATTATTCCCTCAGATCTCATGTTATTCACCACATATCACAACGACTTAGAAAATAACTCGCATGCTACCATAGAGATTTCATATCTTATATAAATGAAGTATTTGATAGTTTAAATCGAATAAAAGGGATCTCTCTAGTATTCGTGCATTTAGCCTATATCCACATAATATGTTTCATAGCATCGAATATACATGACATAGGCAACACACTTTTCAATCCAAAGCTATAACCAAAGCATAGAAATTTCACACAAGGCATACAATATAGAATAGAATAAAAATCAAGACATACTCATACTCATATCAGATCGTAGGAAATCCCTACAACTCAACTGTTCCATTAAGTTTCAGGATTATCAAACTTTCCCGTTTGTGCACAAATCCACTCTAATGTCATGCTCACTCATTTGGTCAAAAGATTTCTCCCTCGGGCTTGAATTGGTGCATCACATCCAAGGAATTTTTATGGAGTTGGAATTTTGTTTTGGTTTTCCCAAAGCAAATGTATAGGCTCTAAGAGATGAAAATTGAGCTTTTTCTTTGAATTTTTGACTTTGTTTCTTTTTTTAGTTTTCTAAGAGCAATAGAAATTGTATCTTTGATTTTTGGCCCCCTTTTGGCTCTTTGGCTTATTTTTGACTCTTTTGATCTTTTTGGAGCAAACTTTGTATTTGTAGAGAATTTTGGGAATGGAAGTGATAAAAATAGCATTGGGGTGGAGAATCAAGAGACATGTAGAGAATATATGATATATGTGGAGAAGAAATAAATATAACTCTCGGTTCACTCAAAAGTGTGCACAAACAGTTCAGTAAGATAATACATCAACTAAACTCATTAGTAAGCATGTGTATTCCTAGTCCTATCAATAAGTAGTGAAGCTTCACAAATCAAGCATGCAATAAGAATTATGAATAAGAAACAATAGCATGGCTTCAGTTATGCTAGGGACGCGTGAATCTTGGTGTGTTTTCAATGAAAGCATACTAGACACTACTTTACACATTCAGTTTCAATAAGTTTCATGCATTTGCATTAGAGAGATCATCAAAAGAAATTTATGGCAAGAACTTATAAAGATTAAGATTATGAAATTCTCTAAGTAGCATGGCATGGAAAATAAGCATTGTGAAATCGGTGAACGCATAAGATATAACATCATAGCGAATTCACCTAGCAAAAATAAAGAAAAGAAAATGGAGAAATAGAAATAAAAGAAAAGAAAGAAAAGAAAACCAAGCACACAATATGATGCATGAACACGCATACAAGAAAATAAGATGGAAAAATCGAAAAAATGATGCAAAAATTTGAAATTTTTTAAAAATCCAAAGAATAAAGTAAAAAATGCAATTAATGCAATTAGATGGCATGGAAATGCACTCTTCCAAGCTTAAACGACACTTTGTCCTTAATGTGATCATAAAAAGGAATAATGAGGAGCAACGATAAAAGATATGAGGGTGAGTAAAATATGATGACATGAATTACATGAAATCCTAATGCAATTACATGCACATGCAATGATGCATTAGAGCACCTTCCCCCAAGCTAAACCAAACAATCCTATTCATTGACTCGATCAATAAAATACGACTTTGGAAAGCGTGATCAAGTCAGATGAATAAGAAAGTACGTTTATTATTAAAGAAGTACTCGATGGGTGGTGAGCAAAAGGTTGACACATATATAAATGTGAATAAGATGGCAATCAATGGCATATAATGGGTTTGGGTGTAAAAAGATTATTGTTGCCGACATTGGGGTGAATTTATTCTAACTAACTAAGGACACATTAAACCTATACGGTCCTCTTGCTGTCGAGAGGATTCGATATTATTGAAAGCATAAAATTTTGCACTATTACTACACTACTGGATTGGAATCACCTGACTCAAACGGTGGATCCAGAATCTGTAGCTGTGCAGGTAACTGTTCCAACTGCAATTTCCGTGGATCTGCCAGATGCATACCTCCATGAACACCAACGAACTCCAGCAGTACATCCTCCAGCATTCCTACAAGGACTCCACATATACCCTGCAGAGAATATGATGCATCAGTTCGCTGAAAATTTTTACCCTCATAATAAAAGTATTCCAAAGAGGATCGTCTATAGAAATATATGAAATAAATAGTGGTGGACGATACTTCCCTGGAAATAATTCAATATCCTCTTGTGTTGTGACATCTATCTCCCTGGTGTCCTCTCTCAACTGCTCAGGTAACTCCGAATCATACGTGTCGACCTCCTCGACAAGTTCATCAAGCTGTAATACGTCCAAGCATACCTCCGGTCCATAATCGTATGTGTGCTGCAAAAGGTACGACGTGTCAAAAATATCGGAATCAAAATAAATATCAAATGGAATACATGATTCAGAAATGGAATGTGTAAAAATATCTACCTGAGTGGGAGCAATAAACTCTGGTGAATGCTCATCATGTGGATGCTCAGCCTCAGTTGAAGGTAGAGGTGGCTGCAGAAGCTCAACTGCAGGCGGGCAAAACTCTGGATCTATTTGAATGAAGATATCCTTGTCCCAAAGTGCTGCATCCTCAAAGGTATGCTCTAGCTCCGCATGTGAGGCCTCCTCATCAATATTCTCTGGCTCGACATGGTGCTTTTTTGCCTTCTTATCAACTATCAGTGTAGGCACTCTCTAGAATGGTGATACTCGCTGCTCATGTGTGTCAACTTGTGGGGATGTTACATGTGGAGGAGAAGGCTCACAAGCAATCCGAAAATATAGGCTATCCCCCTCAAGAATGACAAGGATGTCTTCCTTAATTGTTCCTGCAGCCGAAACATGGTTCATAACAAAATCTACAAATCGTAGTTCAAATGCATCACCTGCTGTAATGATCTCTGAACCGGTGAACCTCACTGACTCCAAGATGCACTCTAATAAGTTCTGAAATGTGTCCTCATCTGGCAACGCATATGACTCAATTTCTGCTTCCTCCACTACCTCTTCATCCATACACTCTTCGTATGCAATAGTTGTATCGTAGGATGGGGAATCGACGACAGCACATTCTAGCTCTGGTAATATAATTGGCGATGCTTCTTGCCCATAAGATGAAGAAGCCGAACTGATATCTTTGGGAATCCCTGCTACCTTAAGCATGAGCGCACTCATATCAAGGTCCCTTGTCACCCATTCCAATTGAAGTTTGCTCTTTTCAATCCTGGCTAGCATTTCAACCTGGTTTGCAAGAATCCCATCAAGAATGTATTCTCTTGTCTGAGCACTCTGATCAAAATCTATGGTTTACATAATATCACCCATAACACCTGATCAACAAAGATAAATACCATGAGAAAATTATCAGTGGCACAAAAGAATATAGAAATGATAATAATGGAGGCAAATGTGAAAATTTCTTTTTGTTGATTTTTTTATTTTTCAAATGTTTTTATTTGTTGTAGTCTAATCAACCTAATTGTGACAAATTGGCACCCAACAGGAAACACCTCCCGGCAACGGCGCCAAAAACTTGTTCGCGTCGGGATGTACACCCAAAACAATGTAGTTTTACCGCAAGCGCAGGTTTAGTGGCGAGCAGGTATTGTATCCACAAGAAGGTGGTGTTGGCTCCAATCTATCTTAGGTTGGCTCGACTATGAAGGTTTATTGGTGGAGATGGTTATGGTATGATGTAGTGGAAACGGTGATGGATGTCGGTGTCGAAGATAAAGAAGTCGGTTGTGTATTCAATCAAATAAAAATGTCTAGGGCTGAGGAATCCCCACTATGGATTTTCAAGTAAACAATGTGAGTTATGTATTACCATGCAATTAAACTTGGTTTTAAGGTGAACTTGTCGCAACTCTATGGAGAACCGACGCACGCTGTCATGCTTTTATAGGTCTATTGCAATATAAATTAGAGCCTCGCTATCGTGCAAGCCTAACCCAAACCACTAGCATTAAGATCGACAATTATGTCCAATCCCAACTCAAGCTTGTTGTCGCGTAACTTGAGTTCAGATCTAGATCGTGATAGTTCGTACTCGTTCACCGTCGTGCAATGAATATGAGCATATGAGAACAATAAAAATGCTTGCTTTGGTCGTTGTCGCGCACCAAATCTAGGGAATTTCAATTGTAAACATAAATTGAATATCTAGGGCTTTCTTTAGATCAAGATCCTCTGTTGAGCTCTCAAGATCCAAGAGAAATCCATATATATCCGTAGTAAACAATCAAGATCTAACCTTTCTAACAAGCTTAATGTCATAGCAATTCATAGATCTCACAAGTCAAACATTAGATCCATAGGGTTCATCCCTTTCCATAGAACAAATATCAACCAAGGCATAGCAATAATGATATAGAAATCAATAAAAGACATTGCTTGCATATAAAAATATATCAAATCAAAGATTCAAATAACAATAACAAAGATACTTAGCTTTCGTGAAGAATTCCAATCCAAATACAAGTTTTAGATCTAAGAGGGGGCCTAGGGCATGGCCTAACCTCTTAAAAAGTCTCCAAGAAAATAATAGGAACTCCCCCTCAATAACGGCTACAAAGTTCTATTTATATGTGCCCCAAATCCCTAAGAAAAAGTGGTCCAAAATAACCAAAACCCTAGTTGTAGCAGATTTTTAGATTTCTGGTCGCCAGCACACTCGGCTGAGTGGAAATATCACTCGGCCGAGTGGGATCTCACTCGGCAGAGTGGGACTGCCACGTAAATTCCAGCACTGCTACCCAATCTTGCAGAAATTCTAGAAAATTCATCCGACCTCCGTTTGGCACGTTCTTGGCGGCGTTGGAACCGTTAGGGAGTCTACTACGAATAAAAGATATCAAAAGGTCGAGATGGCATTTGGAATGATATAATAAATCAAAACAATGTGGATATGGTGCGTAAACCTTTGGTGTTTCATGCGTTTTGGCTTTGTTTCTTCTTCTTCTTCGCTCCAACTTTCATAAATCTTTCTTCCTTGTCTTTTGGCACTCCTAACTCATATCCAATGGTATTCTTACTTGTCTTGTATCATTAATCATGGCTTCATCTCCAGATTGCATCGTATCACTCCAATTCGCTCCAAATTCCCTGAAATCAACATAAACGCTCCGAAAGTGAAATAGTTCCAAATATTCATAAAAAAGCGTATAAAATTAGGATTTGGAGGATGAAACATGATATGAATGTATGAAAATAAATGTGTAAAATACATGCATATCAGACGTACCCAAGTTTGGGGAACCAGGGTAATATCTTGTGTTTGCGTTTGGATTGATTGTATTGATTAATTCCTCTTGTATTTATTATTCCGCATTTGCAAGTTAAATTTTAATTGCACAATTTATTTCCATTACTCTATTCACCCTCCATATAGAGTGTTTGTTGTTAGTATTACAAGGTACACGGTCTTTACAATTGATATCAGCGAGAGGTTATAGCATACAACAACGATAACATTCAACGCTATATCCACGTCTCATGAAGAATGTCTCTCAACCGTTCGACCCCTGCTCTTCAAGGAACTAACTACCCAAGTTGGAAGATCAGAATGATAATCTACTTGGAGGGTCACGACCTTTGGGACATCACGAAGTCGTCCTTTGAGAAGCGTACTACATCCACTACCTGAAGGATAAAGGCGGAGAAGGAATCTATCAAATTCAATGCCGCCCTCACTCTGAATGAGTTCAACCACATCTCCATATGCAAATCGGCCAACGAAATTTGGCATACCTTGGAGATTACTTTTGAAAGGACATCCAAGGTAAAGAAATCTAAACATAGTGTGTTTAGATCTAAATATGAAATTTTTAAAAGGCAGGTAAGAGAAAGCATCTCAGAAATGTTCACAAGGTTCACAAGCATCGTGAACGCTTTGGAAGAACTTGGAAGGTGATTTCCTAATAGGATCGAGTGGAGAAGATCCTTAACTCTCTTACACCCAAATGGGAGTCAAAGGCCAAAGTGATTTTGGAGTCTAACGACATGTCCCAATATACCGTTGATGAGTGCGTTGGGAATTTCATGGCATACGAAGTGAAGCTTCAACAAAAGAATGAGATTCAACCAACCAAGCCCGAGAAGAAAAAGGGGGTTGCATTCCATGCCAAGGAGGAGCCAATCAAATAGAGGAAGAAATTCCATCGAGAAGCTCCTAATGAAGAAGAAGAAGATGATGATGATGATGCTAGTGGAGATGAAATCGTGGAGCTTGCCAAGCAACTAAGAGCATTCCTCAAAAGCAAGCAAGGTAAATCTTCTTGAAAGTTTGCCTCTAATTCTAACAATCCGATTTGTTTCAATTGTAGAGGAAAAGGTCATCTCTCCACCGCATGGCCTTCCAAACCCACCAAACTGACTTACAAGGGTAAATGGAAGAATAATTGGAAAGGCAAGTCCAAGTTCAAGAACCAAAAGAAGGGATTTGTCGGTACATTTGATGACTCCGATGAGGACACATCAAGTGATGAATAAGAGGATGACAAGGAGCGAGCTCACATGTGTTTCACGGCTTTTGATGATTCTTCATCAATCTCCTCTAGCTTAAGTGACGAAGAGGTAGAGGCATGGCACAACCACAACGAGAAAATGTGCTTCATGGCAAAGGGGGAAGAATCTATGTCAAGCTCTAGCGAGGAGGAAAGCGATGAGGAAGTTGAGGAGGAAAAGCTATCCTATGAGGAGCTCGAATACTGCTTCAATGTGGTCTCAAATGTGGCAAGTAAATGCATCGACTCATATGCAAAATTGAAAGAAAAATTTTAGAATGCTATGAGCAGGGTGCATGCTTTAGAATATTCTAGTGTAAATAATAATGAAGCTTTGCATATTTGTGACACTAGTGAGAGACACACACTTCTCTCTCAAGTTAATAAATTGAGCATTTCCAATGATAAATTAGTAGCTCAAAATCTTAGCTTAGAAACTCGCATTCAACAACTTACGTTGAAATGCGAAAAGAAATCTCAAAAGCTTATTAGATTTGTTCATTCTAGGGATTCACTCCACTATTTGCTTCAAAAACAACATCTGAAAAACTATTGAGGAGGCTTGGGATACAGTCCAAAGGTGGTTAACAAACCCACCTCTAATTCTTCTTTTTGTACAAATTCAAGAAATATTTCTGAAGCACCAAAGAAGAATCACCATGCCTTCTTGTATAACAATAACACTAACAAGAAGCATGTAAATCACAAGGTGGTGAGGAAAAATGAAAATTCTTCATTTTTTGATAAGAAGTAAAATCCTCACTTTATGCATGCCAAGAAATTTATTTCTATACCTGAGCATGCCACATCCATCCCTCTTGCAAAGGCAAAACCCTTGCCTATGAAATCCTTGAGTTTATGGATTCACACTAAGTGTAGTGTGTAAGAGAGGGATAGTTACATCAACTCATTAGTTAGGGATGTGATCACCTCATGTGATTACATTAGGAAATCAAACTCCTCATAGGTTTGGTTCCCTAATGTTTAGGTCTCACACACATATGCATATTGCATGGGTATTATGCTTAATGTCTTTTTTAGCATACCCATTGTTTCTGTGATGTTTCATGATTTTGAAAATGCTTTCAAATTTATTTTTCATGAAAGTGGGGACCTTAGGGATTGCATTGGCATACATGCACTTGTTGATCAATATGTATGTCAATGGGAGAGTTAATATGTTAAGTATGATTAAAATTATCTTTACAACATAAGTTAACTCTCATTTTGGGCTTTGATAAAAATCATTATTTACAATCGGTTATTATGGTCTTGATCTTAACCTATTGATATTGCAAACATACTTCATATTATATTATATTTTGGTAATGTCATTTGTATCAAGGATATTTGATTTTTCCATTGTCACGCCCCGCTTCACAAAGCGACGGAAGTAAGAACGGGACGAAGGTCCGCATGAATGGAGCAGTGAAGCTCGATTTATTAAGCGTCTGTGATAAAACCGCACAGAATTCTTGCTTGCATTTCAGAACAATAAAAATAATATTCATTTAATTAAAAGGCCACATCCAGAAATGTTCGTGTAAGAAATAAAACGACAATGCCTCAGCATGGCCAAAGGGAACTACAACAAGGTACTAATCCTACTACAAGGTACTAAAACAAAATCAAAAGCGGCGACAAAAAAGGGGCTCGAGTCTTCCGGAGGGAGCGACTCAGCGTCTACATCAAACTACTGACTCTCTAGGCCAGGTGTCTCGAACAACTCCTCTTGACAACCTGTCTCGTAATCTGACATACAATCTAAAAACACGAATATATGTCAGCAAGGGCATGCAAGTAGGAGTAAGAAGACCCAAGGCAAGGTGCACGAATAATAGTAAATTATGAAGCATTAATGGTTTTATACAAGGTGTCAGCAGCATTAAACATAGAAATTCAAAGAATGGTAAAGAAAGGTACGTCTAGCATGGCAGTTCTAAGCATTTTAAATGTGAAGTAATGAGCATAGCAATTTTATATAAACATGGTATGAAAGTAAAACCAGTGTAATGAAGTAAACGTGGCATGGCAATGGCCGTTGCGTGTGCTACCGGCTACAAGACAAGACAAGACAAGACAAGACCTCGTGTATCACGAAGGGTTCACGCCTTACGATTAGATGGGGATCAAACCCTCTAAACCGTGCGCACGCTCAACCCTACCCCACCCCAGTGCTCAAGACAAGTCTATACAAGGGATCACTCTCTATCTTGAAGAGTGTCCTATTACCCGCAGGTTATCCATACAAGGGATCACCCTCTTTATCTTGGAGAGTGCCATATTACCCGTAGGTTGTGTATCTGTACCGTCATATACTGGAACACGAGCTAGACTAGTATACATGACCCTACTGGAACACAAGCCAGACTAGTCATATATGACCGACGGGAGTAGCCAAATCAATGCACAAGTTCAAGATTGACATGATGTTCCATTTCTTCAATCCAGTCCGTTCAATAATTTCATGTTTTTTACATAGCATTATCAATTTACTTAATAGGGGTCCACACACACGCACAGAAAATACATTAAAACATTAATACTCCAATAATTGAGTAAATTCACACACTTGCCTGTTTGGAGCGACTTTAGGGTGTCCAGGTGACCGTGGGGAAAGACATGACGTATCTGCATCAATAGATTTAAATTATCAAACTACGGAATTCAACTAATTGTATTACTATTAAAAATCTGACATTACTAAGTAACCTATGTTATAAAAAGGAGTTAATGCTAACATTACTAAATTAACTAACTACTGAAACAATAATGAAATATACTAATAACAATACTATATCCATACTAACATACCATCATTATTGTACTAACCATATTAATGTACTGATATACTAACATGCTTGACATTTATATAGCTTATTGACATTATACACTAACTAGTAACTTTATTTACACACAGTCATATCACCCACAAAAACTATAGATTTACTGGCACGAAACTAATTCATGAATTTCTTATAATAACACAACTAATCAACAAATTAATATACTAACTTACAATTTAATATATAACTAACAGCTAAGTCATGGGTGTATTACCATTACAAACTGTTTATATAAGTGTTAAACAACGTGTTCTCTGACATCATCATCTATTATATTAACTTCATTTGTGATAAAAATAATGCATGCACTAAATTAGCTTACGTGTAAGTGCTTGTGTTTGCAAAAGAACGACGGAAGGAGCGTGGATGGCAGCGTACGGTGACTTGTCGACGAGAAGGCGTTCATCGGAGGGTGCTGACGGCGTGGCATGGGTTATCAGAGTGTTGGAAACGACAATCTAGGATCTCTAGTTTGACGATGACAAATGTGTTGTTATATTTAACGTGTGTGCTAAGTGTGTTTCAGGAATGGCGAGCACGTAATCTTGAGAACGTTGACTAGGTGCAGAAAGCTCAATTGGACTTGGACCTTGTCACATTGGCTAAGGAGATTGGATTGATTAAAATCAATTTGATATTTGATCAAATCAATTTTGGAGATTTGTTCAAACCCAATTCCTAATCAAACTCATAATCAAATCACATGTTGATTTGATCAAATCTCTAAGCGGTTAGCAAAACCCGATCCCTTTCAAAATCCTAGCTATTCCTATATAAACCAATCATCAGAGGCCAAGGGACAATGCGGCTGAAAACCAAAAAACAAGAAAACCCTAGGCTTACACAGAAACAAAAGAAGCTGCGGCAAATACCCAAGAAAAAGAGGTGTACGGCCAAAACTAATATTTCCATGGCTAAACAATAACCCTTGGGTAATCTTCACGCAAGCCACCTCTCGAAGCACATCTCCTTGCCGCTGTAATTTTGCTGACCCCACGTATATCTACTTGCTGCCGCCGACCTCCATTGCTGTCGTGGGAAGCTTTGTCGTGCCGTTGCACGAAGAGAGATCACCGCCGCAGCTCGCCACCTTGCCGAAGAAGTCGAAGCACCGTCGAGTCATGATGGTTAATTCGCTATAACACTTTTAATTATAATAAAAATTCTTTTGAACAAGATTCTGCTAATAGAGTTGAATGCTTCAAATACAGGAAAAGGGACACTTCGCGAAGCAATGAAGATAAGAGACGGCTCAGGTTGCTAAAGATAAAGGAAAAGCCAAGATGCTAACTTGGGACATGGACATCGAAGCTGAGGATGAGGATGAAGAGGTGGTAGCCCACTCCGTTGTCGTCTGTTTAATGGCAAACAACGATGGGGTAAATTTCTTTACTAAAGCTGAATTGTTAGATGTTTGTAAAGGAATGCAAAATGAGATTAATGAGCTAGAACTCACGTTGAATGATTATAGAAAAGCTAGCTTTAAATTACAAAAAGAAAACTGTGACATTTCTTATGAAGCAGATATTCTTAAAGAGAAACTTGTTGCATGTAATGCTAAAATTGTGTCACTTGAAAAAGAAAAAGCTAGCTTGCCTGAAAATGCTACTTGTCTTATTTGTCCTTCCTTTTTGAATGATATTAGCATGATTAAGCTAGATTTGACTAAGCTCGAAACTGAAAAAGACTATGTGAATAGAGAGCTTATGATAAATTCTGCATGTTAGATAATGACTTTAAAAGAAAAATGATTGAGTTTGTAAAGAAGGAGGAGGCAAAAAGAGAGCTTTTATAAGTAAATGTACTTTACTCGTGGATGAGTAAATTATTAATATCTAAAGTTTCTAATCTAGAAGTTTCATTAAGAAAATTTTAAATTTGTAAATATTCGTTGGATACCATACTTGAAAATCAACTACATGGCAATAATAGAAAAGGACTTGGATTTAAGTTGAAAAACGTTGAAAAGCCCAAATTTAAGAAATTCCACAATGTGCCTTCTATTGTGAAAAATATGCATGCAAAGTGCTTTATTTGTGATAGTGTTGGTCACACATTCTATAATTGTAAATTTAGGAACACAAACATAAAGTTCAAACAAGTGTGGGTTCCTAAAACTTTAATGGCTAACACTAGTGGACCTTGTTGGATTTCAAGGTCACACTTAACACCTTTCATGTAGGTGGGATGGAGATTTTGCGAGGAGCATTAAATTGAAAGTTTCATTCTTTTAGCTCCTTAGTCAAATGGTTATGTGAAGATATATCTTTTCCCTCTTTGCATTCATTGCATACCTTCATAGATTTTGTGTGTGCTTGACTAAATTTTGTTTGTGTGCTTGTTTATTTTCTTTTTAGGGTTGTTTTAGTTCTTTATTAAAAAAATGAAAAACCAAAAAGAAAAAAATTGGTGCTTAATGATATATCTTTATGAATCTTTATAAGTGGTATTATTGAATGTTCATTCATATCCTTTGTAGAAATCATTGTATTATTATTATAGCTACATTCGCATATTAGAAAATATTTGATAGCCATGACATTCTTCATGAAATGATTAATTTGATTTCTACACTTACATACGTGCTTCCACGAATATTAAACTTTTAGTACTTTTGGAGATTCTTTTGATGAATGTTGGAAAGTGAATGTTGGATGAATAAAAACTAAATTATCTAAGGGATATGATATGTAATGCCATGAATAAAAATTGAGCACGAAAAGAAATAAGCATGAAAAAATATACTTGAAATTTGCTCCGTATGTTAAATGGATACAATTCATGGCAAATACACTACCCACGAGTATCCAACATATGCTTTATGGATAATCTTTAGCGTTGGTGTATTTTACTCGTCAAGCAATGCCAACCCCACATCTAAGAGTCCGTATATGCTATGTTTTGGGTTTGGTATCTTGAACTCATTTTTAATGAGGTGGGTAAAATCAATCCTAGTGCAATTCATTTTAATTGGAAAATGTGGATTGATTTGATTGATGTTCTAAATTGAATATCCCTTTGTACTTCAATATTTATATTATCACACTTAAACATTGGTGGTGAAGTCTAAATTATGATTTTCTTTGAACTTGAATTGTCTACTTTGTAGGAAATACATGCAAGTGCTAACTGCACTCAATAATACCTTATTTTTGCATGTGATATTTGGTGACATTAGCCCACTTTTGATGATAACAAAGGGGGAGAAAGAAAAAGATTTTTTGGTATTGTTGACGGGGGAGCTTGATAGATAGGAGCTTAGAAATACATGTTTATTGGTTCAAGGGGAGCTTGAAAATAGGGGGAGCATGCTTATTACATTCCTATATTGTTGTGCATGCTTGTAATCACATCGCAGTACACCCTTCATCACACTTACACACACATCTATTATTGTTCAAATCTTTTATGAGTTTGTCATCATCAAAAGGGAGAAATTGTTGGAAGCGACGATCTAGATCTCTAGTTTGACGATGACAAACATGTTGTTATATTTAACGTGTGTGCTAAATGTGTTTCAAGAATGACGATAACATAATTCTGAAGAACGCTGACTAGGTGCATAAAGCTCAATTGGACTTGGACCTAGTCACATTGGCTAAGGAGATTGGATTGATTCAAATCAATTTGATATTTGATCAAATCAATTTTGGAGATTTGTTCAAACCCAATTCCTATTCAAACTCCTAATCAAATCCCATATTGATTTGATCAAATCTCTAAGCGGTTAGCAAAACCATATCCCTTTCAAAATCCTAGCTATTCCTATATAAACCAAGCATCAAAGGCCAATGGACAATGCGGCTGAAAACCAAAAAGCAAGAAAACCCTAGGCTTACACAAAAATAAAAGAAGCTGCTGCAAATACCCAAGAAAAAGAGGTGTACAGCCAAAACCAATATTTCCATGGCTAAACAATAACCCTAGGGCAATCTTCACGCAAGCCACCTCTCGAAGCACATCTCCTTGCCGCTGCAATTTTGCTGACCCCATGCCTATCTACTTGCAACCGCCGACCTCCATTGCTGCCGTGGGAAGCTTTATCATGCCGGTGCACGAAGAGAGATCGCCGCCGCAGCTCGCCACCTTGCCGGAGAAGTAGAAGCACCATTGAGTCATGCTGCCGTGGGATCTTCGAAGTCAAGCTGTCGAAGGCGAAGTCATCCTCGCTGCTGCAAGAGTTATAAGGCAAAGAAGTTCTACCATCGTGTCGCCACTAGAGCTGGAGTGCTGTACATCGCCGTCTCGTTACCGTGAAGAAGAAGAGCTGTCGAACGTCGAGCGAGCCGTAAAGTCGGAGAAGTCGATGTTGCTGCTGCCACACACTGTCGAGCTGAGTCGAGGAAGCTCGCCATCTAGGAGATCACATCGAGTCGGAGACAGGAAGTCGAGAGCCGCACGGAGTGCCGCTGCTGTCGTGAAGATAGACGCCATCGGGAGCTCGGTGTCACCGTCGAAGATCCCACACGTCGAAGACCTCACGCCATCGATGTCGACTTGTTGTCGCTCCTTGCCATTGCTATGGAGGAGATCCCCACCGCCACCAGAGTCGAAGTGTACGGACGGCGAAGTTCGAATCGCTGCATGCCCTACGTCGAGTCGTTATAGGGACTTGCTGATGTGGAGATGCCCGCTTGAAAAAGAAAGCGAACGAAGCCCATACTGACAGGGATGCATGACTTGAGAGGCGTGCGTGAAAATCAAATGGGGAGGTTCTCGCTGACGTGGAAAAGCGTTTAAGGGGAGTTTCTTTGCACACCGACCAAACTGAATTGAATCTGCACTTGGATTGCGTTACGCACAGACCTACTTGTGTACTAAACTTCAAAAGGCTATAGATTGATATCCAAGAGTCAGATCGAGACACCGTTTGCATTAGACTGGAGCTGACGACGAGCTGATTGATAGAGACGCCTATACGGACACGAACTTAGTATTTCTAAAACCTTTACTCTTTTATATTCATGTATTTGTGTAACGATCTCTGTAGCGGAAACTTTACCACTATTTGTGTTACTTTTGAGACTTGTCTGGTTGGGGCTTGTCACGCCCCGCTTCCCAAGTACGGAAGGCATGATGTGAAGAGGTCCACTCAGACTTGGAGCTGTAAAGCTACAGTTTGATAAGCATCTGGTAATTTAATCCATTATCAGGTTCTTTGCATTACGACGAAACAACAATAATAATAATGAGGGATAGACAAATAAAATTATCCAACATTCAACATCCACAGATTTTTATTCCAAACATTACAGAGATAGTCATAAAGTAAAGCACAGAGTCTGAAAAGAAGGCCTAAGCATGGCCGACACTACAATAAGAAATGGTGCTACGCACCGAACAACCTAACATCAGCTACTAAAAGTAAACAACGACTAAGAGGAAAGTCACCAGCTGAGACTAAGGGTATGACTCCAGTGTCCTCGAACTAGATGTCAGTAAGCTGTATCCTCAGCAACTAAATTAGGCTCAAAACCTGACATGTGACACCCAAAGAGAAAAGGGCACATGTCAGCAAAAATCTCCAAAGATGGGAAAAGGCGACTTTGTGCAAGGAAACATAAGAGCAAAAGAGTACAACTAGCAGTTCTAAAATAATGGAGATGACATGACATGTTATTTAATGAATGCAGCAGTTTAAACATGAGCATGAATGTAGCAGTTTAAGATGAACTTGAAAGTTAACATTTGCACGACATGTTGTAGAAAAAGCTACAAAACAGGATATCACGATTTCACGGTGAAAACATGCATTCACATTGGGCACATGGTTTACTCCTTACAGCTGAAGGTGCGGATTCGGCACACTTCTATGCTGCATGATATCTTAACCCTACCCTCCCACAGAGTTTACGCCTTACAGCTGAAGCGGATGTACGGGTACACTTCTACGCTACATGATCGCTAACCCTACCACTCCATGTGTATATCTTCTTGATCACGAGCCAGGAAGTGTTTTCATTTGGCATAGGGGTGCACCTAGCCTCAGTCAATATGTAGGAGTCAAGATCCTACTCACCGTAGCATACATTTTAAAGTAGAGTGTGCTACACATTCATGATAAGAGGCATGACATGACATGTCAGGATGCATGAGATGACTGACAATAAGCAATTAAGAGAGCATACAGTTAATTTGAAAGTAAACGTGACAGGAAGCATGAAATGATAGCATAGTAAAGGTGTCAGATCTAACTTCGTTGTCAAGCTAGATCAAGTTGGGTGTCGGATCTAGTTTCGTTGTCAAACTAGATCAAATATGGTCGTCTAGGCGACTATCATTTCACCGCCTAGTCTCTTTTATGCAATCGTACAAAATGGCCTACATAATTGCCTAACAAATTACTATGCAAGTTTCACTTGCCTGAATAATGCCCGTAGTCTCAGTTCAACAATGGTTCAGATCTCCCTATGTTCTCCAAATCAAACATCCCAAACCTACAGTCTCGTATTCATTAGATTCAATTAGTGAGTTACAAAAGCAATGAAAACACAGTGTTTATCTTGTTAGCACGCGGGTGTGGGTTTCTACGGTTAAAGTATACCTTAACATGACGCGAGAGCTACACTGACGTAGGGTAGCGACGTCAGGGGTTGGACTCCGATAGCGAGCGAGGGTACGTCAGACAACGGCGAAGAACGACGATCAACCGGGTAGCAGTACGATCACCGATCAATGACGCTAAGGGGATGGACAGCAGCACAGTGTCCTACGGCATCGGGAGGGCACAGACAGTGGTACGGGAAGCACAAGAGATGGCGGACAGATCTGTCCGCGTGTTCGGTAGCGCAGATCTGAAGATACGCACGAATCTGAAGTTTGCCCATGTGTGGGAGGAGATCCAGGTGTTATAGCGACTAGGAAAGGGCCTGCATGGATAGGGGGAAGGCCTGAGGGGCAGCTGGTGGTAGCGGGGTGGCCAGCGACGACCAGACATCCCAAGCCGTGGGTTTTGGTAGAGCAAACGCCAGTTTTTTAGTGCGTATCCGGGTGTTTGCGCGCTGTTTGCGGGAGGAGGAGGAAGAGTTATCACGAGGGAGTATATGAGGTGATAGGGGACGTCGAGGGGAGTTAACTGGAGGAGGGAACGACCGGCAGCGACAAAAATAGCCCAGGCCGAATTTTGCAAAGGGAGAGGATGTGACAGTTTTCTGGGGTATATGGGCGTTTGCGCGCTGTTTGCGGAAAGAAGAGGAGGAACTGACACAAGGGGAGGCTACCGGTGGATAGGGGACGTCGAGGGGAGGCTAGGCTGGAAGTTTGGGGGTCGTCGGAGGGCTAGAGAGGGCTGGCCGAATTTTTGAATGGGAGGGGCTGACAGCAGTTTTTGCAATGGGTTAGTGTTTGCACCGATTTTAAAGCAAGGAGGAGGGGGTGGTTGACGAGGGGAAGGTCGCCAGAGTTGGAGGAAGTCGAGGGGGAGTTAGGCCAGAGGTTGGGTGGTCGCCGGAGGTGGGAAGAGGGCCGACCGAAAAATTTGAGGAAGGTTGGGCCGCACAGTTTTTGCGTTGGGTTTTTGATAGCCTAGGTTTCTGTTCTTAAGAAGTTGAATTCAAACTATATAGCTCTAGGGTTTTTGATTTTCAATAGGTATAGGATGAGAGAGGGAGAGATAGAGGGGGTTTAGATTAGATGAAACAGTGGGTTGAATAGCCCAATTAGGTGAGTATAAGGAAATAGTTTTGATAAAGTGTTTTGAAAGGGGGGTATGTTTAGGTGATTGGAGAGAAAAGTTGTGAGAGGGTGGGGGTAGACTTAAGTTTATATGTGATGGAAAATAGATAGGAAATATTTTCATGAACGTATTAGGCCTAGTTTAATTAGGTTAGTTAATTAATCAAGTTAATTAAGTTAGGTGTATTAAAAGAGGATTAGTGTAAAAAGTGGGTCAAACGGTGTCCAATAATTATGAGAAAAATTCTGGGACGACCGTGTTGACGAGAGGGTTGAGACTAAGGCGATCGATCATGGTCTAGGGTAACGAAAAAAGGAACTAAAAATATAAAGGTCTAACGACGAAGGTGGAAGCTACGACACCTCTTCAAACAAAGTTACTTTGTGGGAGAACGACCCGTGAAATGAAATTCAAAAATAATTGCACAAATAAGTACTCTTCCAGAGAGTCACAACGACATATCACATCATAGGGTTCGGATACAAGAATAGGTCGAAATAAATACGCGTACGAACAAAAGTACTCGCACGAAAAGCGTACGATCGGAAAGAGACCGTGACATCCTACCCACCTTAGAATAAAGTCCGTCCTCGGACTTTCTAACCATAAATGTATCTAGTCACTCTTGTAACTACCCCAATCATATCACATTGTATTTCAAACCATGTATAGTGACTACAAGTGCTTATATATGCACTAGGTAGACAAACACTAATACCATAAACATGTATATATATGCACACTCTATACTTATACCTATCATAGACAGTCAAATTCATATACGTACTTCAATCATTCATATTAATCACGTACATCCCTTATACAGCTATGACACACTTATCACATAACCAAGGTATACATACTTACATAAAATAGTTCACACCAGCAAATAAAATCGTAGTACTTCACGTATATATAACTACCTATGCACAAAACAACCATGGATGTACTACTCCCTATATCTCCTAATGTACATCAAACACCAACATATCAACACAAGTAATAATACCATATAATATTAAATCACGTTCGCTATATCTAATATACATACACCACTACTATAAGTTCACAAATATATAGTCATTCAAATGCACGCAGATACTTCACCATATATTCACATCACATACAATCCTATAACTAGATTCAAGTCACACCGCACATACCATAGTCACAAATATCTATAACTAAGCACATACTTACCCGTGCATGGTGCACGTCCACACACACTAATATATCGTTCATACATGCCACTCATACCATTATATGCTTAGCACATCTACGCCTAGTTTAGCTAGCATACATACATTCAAACATGTAAAATCTTAGTAAATAACTAGGCTACAAGACCAACACATATAACTATATAATGGTATAGCCACCCACAATCATGTGCGTAACACAACCAGACACAACCAATCCTATCACTATACATACATCATCCATTACTATATTCATAGCACTATACACAACCCACAGACAATATGTAACAATATACTTAGAGTATACCCACTCAAGCTTGAGTGAGACTCAAAACCCAAATCAGACTACTCTATTTACATAACACGATATTTATACCTCTATCAACACCACTCCAACATATGCATATCTACCAATGTAACCACATACATACCATAATAATATTGCAAACATCAGCACACATATATAATCAAATACATTATCTCATATATGCATACATATAATCACTTACATATAATACTTTCAGACATTAGCCATTTACATATAACTAGTATACTTCTACATATACCTATCCATACATAGTTAAGACATACTATAATCGTGTATACCTCATGGTACACACACACACACACACACACACACACACACACACACACACACACACACACACACACACACACAACATCCCGTAAAGACAAGCAACACTATACAAAATTATATTCCTATTACCATACGTATATCACACATATTCATACAGCAAGCACATATCTATCTACGGCTAAGCATGATACATATCTACGTACGAACACACGCTCACACGTACTAACATATAGATCATGTATAGGCATGCACATTTAATTATAAGTACCCTATTATCATTACACCTATCAAACACATGACTAACTAGTATACTATTTCAAGCATTTACAGGTATCTTCAAACCACATACACCACTAGTAGATATTCTAATATACCTAGACATCCTTAAAGTGGTATAGTTATCCTCAAATATAAATACCATCATTCATACAACTTCATACATATATCACGAATAACACTGAGTATACATACATATCAAAAGAGACAATCATTAATAACCTAAGGGTAGCACACTCATACAGGTCCATACACTCTACCTATACGCACCACGACGACATCACAAAAACCAATAGGCCCACTACTAAATTAGAGTTGACACAGGCAATGACAAGCACTAATGGGATGACTAAGCAATAGAAAAGGGAACCGAAACCAAAAGCGTAGAGAAACAAAATTGGAAGAACGAGTTCAGATAGGGCGAGGAAAAGGAGGTAGCTCGGTTAGGTGAAACAGGGTTATAATTGTGAATGTTTAGGTGGGAAAAGAAAGATGTGATAATACTCTTATATGATACCTGAAAATAGTGTGTAAATGACATAAGTTAAAATACGAAGAATATAAAACGGTCATACTTCAATAGTTGGAGTTCTCTTTTGCATAGGAAAATATTTGGAGGTCGTTAAAATGAGTTGTTCGAAACAAGGTTGAGTCGTATATATAAAATAAGAGAAAACAAATGGTTTATTGGATTATTGAAAAATCATTATATGAAAGAAGTAGAACATTCACATGAGAATTAAAGACATATATTAGAAAACATGATACTGTAGTAATTTGAAGATTTCGGCATAAGTTTCGAAATTCAAAGGATGAATTTAAATCAAATGAAGTGTAGGAAATTTAAGCTCAGGCTAAATGTTTTCAGAGACTTTAAACTGGGAAGAAATTTAAAATAAATAATATTGAAAATACTTTTAGAGAAACCAGGATTTGCAATGGGGAAGATTCGAAAAATTAACGAAAATCCTCAGGAAACGATCACGTGAATCGAGGGCAAGAAAATGATCGCATGATGTATACGCCTAGGATATGATTCATGAAAAGCTATGATGGAATTCTACGGTCGATAACACAGAAGTACAATGATAAAGGAAAACGATATGAATCAGGGGTTCAAATTACCGGCCGACTAAAGATCAGGAGGACTTAACACTAAGACTCTCTCATAGACTAAACTGTAATAGAGGTCTCAGGGAAGGGTCCTAAGAGTAACAAGATTACGTTCTGCTAGACCCGAAATTGATGGACTCAACGAACGGCTAAAGGAAAAGCTCTAGAAGTCTAATGTGGTCAGGGCTGGGCGAGAGACTACTAAGGCAACCTAAGATGAGTACAACTAAATCCTGACGAAGGCACCTGACTATCAAACCTGGACGTCTATCTAAGTCTTCCTACCATCTAAGACAGGAAAAACCTTCAGGTTAGACTCAATTTATGACTTGAATGTTCCGAAAATTTAAATGGATGTTGTTTTTCATTATTGTTGTTCCGATATTTCGCAGATGCAAAGAGACCTGCATGGGCCACCACTAAAACTTGTCACGCCCCACTTCCCAAGTATGGAAGGCGAGACATGAAGAGGTCCGCTTAGACTTAGAGTTGTGAAGCTACAGTCTGATAATCGTCTGGTAATTTAATCCATTATCAGGTTCTTTGCATTACGACGAAACAACAACAATAATAATGATGGATAGACAAATAAAATTATCCAACATTCAACATCCACATATTTTTATTCCAAACATTACAGAGATAGCCATAAAGTAAAGTTCAGAGTCTGAAAAGAAGGCCTAAGCATGGCCGACACTACAACAAGAAATGGTGCTACACACCGAACAACCTAACAGCAGCTACTAAAAGTAAACAACGACTAAGAGGAAAGTCGCCAGCGGAGACTAAGGGTAGGGCTCCAGTGTCCTCGAACTGGACGTCAGTAAGCTGTGTCCTCAGCAACTAAATCAGGCTCAAAACTTGACATGTGACACCCAAAGAGAAAATGTCACATGTCAGCAAAAATCTCCAAATAGGGGAAAAGGAGACTTTTGTGCAAGGAAACATAAGGGCAAAAGAGTACAACTAGCAGTTCTAAAATAATGGAGATGAAATGACATGTTATTTAATGAATGCAGCAGTTTAAACATGAGCATGAATGTAGCAGTTTAAGATGAACAAGAAAGTTAACTTTTGCATGACACGTTGTAGCAAAAGCTACAAAACAGGATATCGCGATTTCACGATGAAAACTTGCATTCACATTGTGCACATGGTTTATTCCTTACAGCTTAAGGTGCGGATTTGGCACACTTTTACGCTGTGTGATAGCTTAACCCTACCCCACCCACAGAGTTTACGCCTTACAGCTGAAGCGGTTATACGAGCACACTTCTACGCTGCGTGATCGCTTAGCCCTACCCCTCCACGTGTATATCTTCTGGATCACGAGCCAGGAAGTGTTTTCATTTGGCATAGGGGTGCACCTAGCCTCAATCAATATGTAGGAGTCAAGATCCTACTCGCCGTAGCTTACATTTTAAAGTAGCGTGTGCTATACATTCATGATAAGATGCATGAAATGACATGGCAGGATGCATGAGATGATATGGCAATAAGCAGTTAAGAGTGCATACAGTTAATTTGAAAGTAAACGTGACAGGCAGCATGAAATGATAGCATAGTAATGGTGTCGGTCTAACTTCGTTATCAAGTTAGATCAAGTAGGGTGTCGGATCTAGTTTCGTTGTCAAACTAGATCAAATATGGTCGTCTAGGCGACTATCATTTCACCGCCTAGTCTCTTTTATGCAATCGTACAAAATGGCCTAAAACATGGCCTACCAAATTAATGTGAAACTTTCAGTTGCCTGAACAATGCCAGTAGTCTCAGTTCAACAGTGGTCCAGATCTCCTTATGTGCTCCAAATCAAACATCCCAAACCTACAGTCCCGTTTTCATTATCTTCAATTAGTGAGTTACCAAAGCAATGAAAACACAGTTTTTATCTTGTTAGCATGCAGGTGTGGGTTTTTACGGTTCATGTATACCTTAACACGACGCGAAAGCTACACTGACGTCGGGTAGCGACGTCAGGGGTTGGCCTCCGGTAGAGAGTGAGGGTACGACGGACAACGATGATCAACCAGGTAGCGGTACGATCACTGATCAATGATGCAAAGGGGATGGACAGTGGCACAGCATCCTACAGTTTTGGGAGGGCACGGACAGCGGTACGGGAAGCACAAGAGATGGTGGACAGATCTGTCCGCGTGTTCGGTAGCGCAGGTCTGAAGATACGTGCGAATTTGAAGTTTGCACGCCCGTGGGAGGAGCTCTGGGGCTTGTAGCAACTAGGGAAGGAACTGCACGGATAGGGGGAAGGCCCGAGGGGCAGCCGACGACAGCGGGGTGGCCGGCGGCAACAAGACAGCCCAGGCCATGGGTTTTGGTAGAGCAAACATCAGTTTTTTTGGTGCGTATCCGGGTGTTTGCGTGCTGTTTACGGGAGGAAGAGGAAGAGTTGTCGCGAGAGAAGCTAGGAGGTGATATGAGATGTCAATGGGAGTTCACTAGAGGAGGGGAATGGCCAGCAGCGCCAGAAATAGCCCAGGCCGAATTTTGCAAGGGGAGAGGTTGTGACAGTTTTTCTGGAGTATATGGGCATTTGCGCGTTGTTTGCAGAAAGAGGAGGAGGAACTGACGCAAGAGGAGGTTTCTGGTGGATAGGGGACGTCGAGGGGAGGCTAGGCCGAAAGTTTGGTGGTCACCGGAGGGCTAGAGAGGGCTGGCCGAATTTTTGAATGGGAGGGGCTGACAGCAGTTTTTGCAATTGGTTAGTGTTTGCACCGATTTTAAAGCAAGGAGGAGGGGGTGGTTGACGAGGGGAAGGTTGCCGGTGGTGGAGGAAGTCGAGGGGGAGTTAGGTCGGAGGTTGGGTGGTCGCCGGAGGGGGGAAGAGGGCCTGTCGAAAAATTTGAGGAAGGTTACGCCGCACAGTTTTTGCGTTGGGTGTTTTGATATCCTAGGTTTCGGTTCTTAAGAAGATGAATTCAATCCATATAGCTCTAGGTTTTTTGATTTTTAAGGGTTATAGGAGGAGAGAGGGAGAGATAGAGGGGGTTTAGATTAGATAAAACAGTGGGTTGAATAGCCCAATTAGGTGAGTATAAGGAAATAGTTTTGATAAAGTGTTTTGCAAGGGGGGTATGTTTAGGTGATTGGAGAGGGAAGTTGTGAGAGGGTGGGGGTAGACTTAGGTTTATATGTGATGGAGAATAGATATGAAATATTTTCATGAACGTATTAGGCCTAGTTTAATTAGGTTAGTTAATTAATCAAGTTAATTAAGCTAGGGTATTAGAAGAGGATTAATGGAAAAAGTGGGTCAAATGGTGTCCGATAATTATGAGAAAAATTCTGGGACGACCGTGTCGACGAGAGGGTCGAAACTAAGGAGATCAGTCATGGGCTAGGGTAACGAAAAATGGAACTAAAAATAGAAAGGTCTAACGACGAAGGTGGAAGCTATGACACCTCTTCAAACAAAGTTACTTTGTGGGAGAACGACCTGTGAAATGACGTTCAAAAATAATTCCGCAAATAAGTACTCTTCCAGAGAGTCACAACGGCATATCACATCATATGGTTCGGATAAAAGAAGAGGTCGAAATAAATACGCGTACGAACAAAAGTACGCACAGGAAAAGCGTACGATCGGAAAGCGACCGTGACAGGGCTAGACAAGAGAGTCTTGACGTGTTGGTGCAGTCAAGATACGCATTTACTAGGTTGATAGAGTTTTGCACTTTGGTGAGTGTGGTACAGTCTAGGTGGGGAGTTGGAGCTAGGACCCCATTGTAGGTGTACCGAAGGAACTTATTAATGGTAGTATTTTCTTGGGGCTGGATGTAGGTCATTGGTACAACCGAACCAGGGTAAATTTGTGCGTACTCTATGATTGTCTCTTATTTACTCTACTTGTGATCTTAACCGTGTGTGATTTCTTGTGGGTTGCGCGAGAATTGTTTATTAGCATATTCACCCCCCTCTAGGCTAGGATCCAGATCCAATACAGAGAGGAGTTGTAGGTGAAAATGGGAAGGTGCCGGCAGTCTACAGTGGCAGTGGTGAGTGACGGCTTGACTGGGCGGTGCGGCGAATGCGAGGAAGGGTCAGAGACATGGGGAAGATTTTGGAGGGGTTCAGATACGGCGGCCAGCACAGGGTCGAGGTGGTGGCCTGGTTCGGGGTGACGAGATGAGGTGGTCGAATGGAGAGTTTGGCGGTGGATCTGAGGTGGTGATCACGGGCTTGCAGCCGCGGCGCACTGTGGCAGTAGCAACAAGGAGCCACCGGTGATGGCAGTTGCAGCTGGCGGTGCCGTGCTGGGGCCATCAGGATGAACTGGTGGTGAGCGGGCATCGGTGGCGAGGGGTTCAGGCGAGGGCGTTGGGCTATTTGAATAGAGGAGGCCGTGGTGTACGGTAGCGTCACTCCGAGTGGCTGAGGGGCTACTGGCTGGTCCGGCTGAGGAGCGAGGCGGTTTGGTCATGTGGCGAGGCGGTAGGAGACACCGCGACAACACCGGAGGAAGGAGGGGGAGGCACTACGGACGAGGATTTCGGCCAAAGGAAAGACTACCGGTGATGGCAGTCGGAGCGAACGGAGCAGCGTGAGTTTCGATGACGGTTCTAGGCACTGGGCGATGGCTAGGAGAAGAGGGAGAGAGTTTCCTTTAGTGGAGGGGAGATGCTTTGGGAAGGAGGAGGCTGATTTGGGTTCAATATTGCGTATTTGACCCCCCATTTAGCCCTATTTTGTGCTCATGTGATGCTATATTGGTACGTACGTATTTTCTACACATTTATTTATTAGAGAAAACACTTAATTTGAGCACAAAACAGCATTTAACGATGAAATTCTGCACATTTTATATTTTTCATAGCATCTTCTCGATCTTACGATTCCAACGACTATTTATTTATATTTTTCTGAGACCTGTGCTAATTTCTATGAATTTTTGAATGCAGAATACCATTATATTGGAAATAAAATAAGTTTGCACGAATATTGGCGGACACGTGGCGCGATCGCACCCGCCCCCGCCTCATCCGACGGCTTACGGAAAGCGGAAAAGACGAATTATTACGACCGTTCGATTTCAATCGAACGGCTCATAACTTCCCGCTTTCGATCGAAGCGCAGATCACAGGCTGGGTGACGTGGCAGCATCTGGTCCGTTGCTCGGACATCGCACGGGCGAGAACAGAGCGACGACGTGGGTTATTGTCGAGCGCCTGATCAAGATCGAACGGCTGCCATCAAGCCGCAAACAATTCAAAAGGCGCATCTTCGTCGCGCGACGTGGCTTCGCTGCAGCCCTCCGATCACGATCCGACGGTCCGTAGCGCTCCCGCCCAATGCAACGAGAATTTAAAATGATCTGGCGACGTGGCCAGCGCCCATCCGTTCGATCGTAAATCCAACGGTCACCGTTGCTCCGAGCTGAAGTCGGATCCGAGTCCGCTGAGCGCGAGATTTGAAGCACACGTGGCGTGTCCACGATAAATCCCGCTTCGATCAACGGCCAAGAATTGCCCCGCTCTGGATCTGCGGCGTGGATTAATCCGGGTTTGATTACTGTGCGGGTTTGAACCCGTTAAGCCCAATAAACCCGCAATCTTATTATTTAAGCGTATTCTAGGGTTTTTGGGCGTATAATTGGCGTATTGGAGCACTTAGAAGCCGTATTTTCTTCTGCAAAAATTCTGTAAAATTCCAGAGCCTAGTTTCTAATTTCCAGAGAGTTTTGAAGACTTTTCAGAGAGATTTGGTGATATTCTCTTCAACTTTAGCTTGTATTTGGGTGTTTTAGCTTGTATTTTGCCTCTAAACTTCCGTATTTTGCTATGGAAACTTATGAATTTGAATCTGAAAATTGTGTATTTCTGCACCATGAGTAGCTAAATATTTTATGTGCATGGTATGGATTAATTAGGTGATGTGAATCGTATTCTTTGGTTGTGTTATTGCGCTTAATCGTTGTATTTGCTAAAGTTTTAATCGTCGTTCGTAAATCTACTATTTCGTATTCCAAAAGAATTGTTCTAGTAGATGATCACCCCACAAGGGTGAGATTTGATCTCTCCAAAAGAGAGCTTCATACTTCGTATATACGTTTACAACTTTAGCGATATTCTATTAGAATTGATGCGTTAACTCCCAAAAGGATATCTTCCGACGATTCGCTCCCAAAAGGAGGTTTCGTTGTGTCATACTTGATCAACCAAAGCTTACGATTCGCTGATCCTAATGAACCCATGCCATGTACATGCTTTTTATATCTATTTTTTCACGAATTAGAGTTCGTTGTTTGCATTGATCGCAAGTAACAATTCCATCACCACACTTTTCATACCACCTTCACCATCATTATTAAAGTGTTTAGATTTTATTCGTAGTTACTCTATTTGATTTAGATTTGTGGTTTCAACAGATTCTCTCGAGGATTCGACATCTGGACTCCCAGATTTTACTACTTGAACGGACTCTTGCGCTTGAGAGAAGCACCTTTCGGAGCCCACCAATTTTTTGGCGCCGTTGCTGGGGAGAACGGTTTGTTACTACGGTTTAATTCATTCAGAGGACCGTCGGTGAGATCCTTCCACTTTATTGTATATAAACTTTTGTTTGCTTTCATATAAAAAAAATATTTATGCTAGTTTATGTGGCATAGGACTCCTAGGACACATAGGTTGACTCGACGTTTTGATATGGCTAATAATAATATGGATGAAAATTTTAGCAACAATAACGAGAATAATGTGCAACCTAGAGTGCCTAGGACTTTAAAAGATTTACTTCGACCGACTAGGACTAGCACTGCTTCATGCTTTGTTTTACCTGCCGATGCAAATTCTTTTAATTGTAAACCTGGGGTGATCCAACTCTTACCCACCTTTCATGGGTTAGACAAGGAAAATCCATATCTTCACATTAAAGGATTTGAGGAGGTTTGCTTGACATGCTTTGATGGGAAAACTAGCGAGGATACGATATATCTTAAACTGTTCACATTCTCATTGAAAGACAAAGCTAAGAATTGGTTGAATGCATTGCCATCACGTTCTATTACTACATGGATTGATTTGCAGGCTGAATTTCTAAAGAAGTTTTTTCCTATTCACAGGACACAGGGACTGAAGCGGCAGATTATGAACTTTGCCCAGAAAAGCGAGGAAACATTCTACCAGGCATTTGAAAGGTTCAATGAGTTGCTGCTCGCTTGTCCGCACAATGGCTTCGATAAAAGCAGGATTATTGGCTTCTTCTACGATGGACTGCAGCCGCAAATGAAGCAATTTGTAGAGATGATGTGCAATGGAGGATTCTTTGATAAAGAGCCAGACGAAGCTTGGACGTACCTGGAGGAGATAGCAGAAAATGCGCAGACATGGGACACCACTTCAGACTACGAGAGAGGAGTCCATTCTGCACCATCCCAGCCTACGCGAGGACTGGTTTATAATTTGAAGCAAGAGGATGCGTTGGAGGCAAAGATGGAGGCCATGATCTCAAACAAGCTTCATGCAATGAATTTGAAAGAGGCCAAGGCAGTCGAGATAGAGCAGATTTGTGCACTTTGCGACGTTGGTGGCCACGACACTAGTGCTTGTCCTACGCTTCCAGCCTTAAAGAGCATGTTAGGAAATCCTACTGGGGTGAATCAAGTTTCTTCGAACTACCAGAACTTCAATTCCAACAAGGGGTGGCGCAACAATCCAAACTTGAACTGGGGCCCCAATCAGTAGACTCAGCAGCAGCAGGCTCCCCCTCCGTTCCGACAACCTCAATACAACAACAACAACTATCAAGGTGGGAACCAGAGGAGGGACCCTGAGCCAGTGCAACAACAGCAGATGCAACCATTTGGCGATGCGCTTTAGCAGCTTATCCAATTGCAACAAGCCTAGATGCAGCAGCAGCAGGCTCAATTTCAGGCTCAGCAGACTCAGAATCAGCAGATGAGCAAGAGCTTGGCGAGGCTTACAGCGACATTAGAAAAAGGTAAGCTTCCATCTCAGTCAATTCCAAATCCTAATATGGGCTCATCTTCTTCTGCAGGAAATAATATGAAGCCTTGCCAAGCGGTGTCCACTTTGAGGAGTGGAAAAGAGATTCAGAAGCCCGATCCACCGAGCAAACAAGCTGAGCAGGAAGAGGAAATTCAGATCCGGGAAGAGGGAATTAAAGAACAAGAGGAGGTGCAGGAAGAGAGCACGGACGTGGGTGTGAGCAAAAGCGTCATTAACGAGAAGGAACCCGCAGCATATGTACCTGCAGCACCCTACCCTCATCGGCTACTTCAGAAAAGCAAAGATAAGTATCAAACTGAGATTCGTGAAATTTTTCAGAAGTGCCAGATCAATATTCCATTGCTTGATGCTATTAATCAAATACCTGCTTATGATAAATTTCTGAAAGATTTGTGCACTGTTAAAAGAAAGTTAAACGTGAAAAAGAAAGCATTCTTGACTGAACAGGTTAGCTCTATTGTGCAACAAAATACACCACCTAAATTTAGAGACCCTGGATCACCCACCATCACTTGCACCATTGGCACTAAGAAAATTGGAAATGCTTTATTGGATTTAGGTTCTAGTGTCAATATTTTGCCATATCCTATTTTTGTGCAGCTTGGGTTAGGACAGCTAAAGCCTACATCTGTTATATTACAACTAGCTGATAGATCTATTAAAGTTCCTAAGGGATGCATTGAGGATGTCCTCGTTCAGGTGGACAAATTTTACTACCCCGCGGACTTTATAGTTCTAGACATCCAGGGACCCCAAACTGCCAATGCTACTCCTATCATCCTAGGTAGACCATTCCTAGCTACATGCAACGCTTTAATAAATTGTAGAGATGGTCAACTGAAACTAACTTTTGGCAACATGACTTTGGACATGAATATTTTCAATACTTGCAAGTTGCCACATGTGGATGATGAGATTGAGAGGGTGCATATGATTGATTCGTTGGTGGATGATTATATTTGTTCTGAATTTTGTGATGATGCTTCTATTGTTGAAACTTTTATTGGTGATTCTGATGACACATCTTTTGTGCAGGAGAACGTGAAGGAGCTCAATGCGGTATGGGAGCCTAGGTTCGAGGCTTTGCCACCCAATGCATCAATTCAAATTTCATCTGAGGTGGAGGATCCAAAGCCAGAGTTGAAGCCACTTCCTGACTATCTTAAGTATGCTTTTCTTGGCGATGAAAACAGCTTCCCTGTGGTAATATCTTCTAAACTTTCTTTAGAGCAGGAAAGCTCTTTACTTGATGTGCTGAGGAAACATAGAGGTGCTATTGGTTGGTCCATTGCTGACATTAAAGGTATAAGCCCTATTGAATGCATGCATCATATTTATTTAGAGGATGACGCCAAACCCACTAGAGAAATGCAACGTAGGTTAAATCCAACATTAAAAGAAGTGGTTAAAGGCGAGGTACTAAAATTATTGGATGCAGGCATTATATATCCTATTTCTGACAGCAAGTGGGTTAGCCCTACACAGGTTGTTCCTAAAAAATCTGGCCTCACCATGGTTAAAAATGATAATAATGAGCTTATCCCAGTTAGAGCCACCACAGGTTGGAGGATGTGCATAGACTATAGGAAGTTGAATTCTAGAACTAGAAAAGATCATTTCCCTCTTCCATTTCTTGACCAAATTTTAGAGAGGGTAGCTGGACATGAATATTATTGCTTTCTAGACGGTTATTCAGGTTATTATCAGATTGAGATTGCACCTGAGGACCAGGAAAAGACCACTTTTACCTGTCCCTTTGGTACTTTTGCATTTAAAAGAATGCCGTTTGGTTTATGTAATGCTCCAGCTACTTTTCAGCGATTCATGCTCAGTATTTTTGATGATATGGTTGAGAAAATCGTTGAGGTATTTATGGATGATTTTTCAGTATACTGTAGCTCTTTTCATGATTGTTTAGCTAACTTGGCTCTTGTTCTCGACAGATGCATTGAAAAGAACCTCCTATTGAATTGGGAGAAGTGTCATTTTATGACCACAGAGGGACTTGTCCTAGGTCACCTGGTTTCTAAAGATGGTATACAGGTAGACAGAGCCAAGGTAGTGGTAATTGAGAAGCTACCAAGTCCTAAATGCGTGAAGGACATCAGATCATTTTTGGGACATGCAGTATTTTATAGGCGGTTCATCAAAGATTTTAGCGCTATATCTCGCCCTCTTTGCAACTTACTTACTTTAAATGTGGACTTTATTTGGACACCTGAGTGTCAACTTTCTTTTGAAACTTTAAAGAAGTTGCTGATTTCTGCTCCCATTTTGCAGGTGCCAGACTGGTCCCTACCATTTGAAATAATGTGTGACGCAAGCAATTACGCAGTTGGTGCAGTCCTGGGCCAAAGAAAAGACAAAGTTCCAGTAGTGATTTACTACGCCAGCAAGACATTAAATGACGCTCAAAGGAATTATACGACCACATAGAAGGAGTTGCTTGCAGTAGTCTTTGCGTTGGAAAAATTCAGGAGCTATATTTTAGGATCACCAATTTTGATATATATTGATCACTCTGCTTTAAAATATTTATTGTCTAAAAAAGATGCTAAGCCTCGATTAATACGATGGATTTTATTGCTGCAGGAGTTCAATGTCACAATCAAAGACAAGAAAGGCGTGGAGAATCTAGTAGCTGACCATTTATCACGTTTGACAGTAGGCCTTGATTCAGCAGATGTGCCTTTGAAGGACTCCTTTCCCGACGAGCATCTTTTTAGCGTCTCCACCTCTCCATGGTATGCTGATATCGTTAATTATCTGGTAACTGGTAAGACCCCTGACACTTGGTCTCTTCAAGATTTTAAACGGTTCAAGTACGAGGTAAAATATTTCTTCTTTGATGATCCGTACTTATATAAATATTGTAGTGACCAAATTGTTAGGAGATGCATTCCTGATCATGAAATAACCAGTGTGATACAATTTTGCCATGATGGGGTATGTGGTGGACACTTTTCAGCGAACAAAACTGTGGCAAAAATCTCGCAATGTGGCTTTTATTGGCCATCTATGTTTAAAGACACATTTCATTATTGCAAGACTTGTGCTGCATGCCAACAATTAGTGGGAATTACTAAACGTAACATGATGCCTCTGAACCCCATTTTAGAGATTGAAATATTTGATTGTTGGGGCATAGACTTCATGGGACCTTTCCCACCTTCATTTGGATATGCTTATATTTTGGTTTGTATAGATTATGTTTCTAAATGGGTGGAAGCTATTCCTTACAGGTCGAACGACACTTTCGTTGTGCTTAAGTTCCTTAAAGAGAACATTTTCTCTAGGTTTGGAGTGCCCAAGGCCTTGATCAGTGATGGAGGGTCTCATTTTTGCAACCGTATGTTCGCTACTTTAATGAAGAGGTTTGGGGTCACACATAAAGTTTCTACTCCATATCACCCCCAAACCAATGGTCAAGCAGAGTTAGCAAATAGAGAGATCAAAGGAATTTTGCAGAAAACGGTTAATCCATCAAGAAAAGATTGGAGTTTGCGCTTACCTGAAGCGTTGTGGGCCTACAGGACGGCCTACAAAACAATTTTGGGGATGTCACCTTACCGTCTAGTATTTGGGAAGTCTTGTCACCTACCTGTTGAGATAGAGCATAGAAGTTATTGGGCTATAAAGAAAATGAATTTTGATACTATGTCTCTTTTTCTTCTCGCAGGTTGCAATTGTTGGAGCTGGAAGAGTTGAGGAGGAATGCGTACGACAACGCTAAAATATCAAAAGAAAGGATGAAATCCGTCCACGACATGATGATCTTGAGGAGGGAGTTCACCCCAGGCCAAAAAGTACTCCTATACAATTCCAGGCTACACATCTTTCCTGGGAAGCTTCGCTCTAGGTGGTATGGACCTTTCGTCGTCAAAGAAGTTTTCCCACATGGCACTGTGCTCTTACTAAATGAGAAAGATGGAAGAGAGTTCAAGGTGAATGGCCAGAGATTGAAACATTTTCACGAGCCTTGGACCAAGGAAGCGAGCACCATGGATCTCACAGACCCACCTTCGGGTGGGAACTAATCAGGTGTGTTCTTTCCATGATTCCCTCTTCCTAACATTGAGGACAATGTCTATTTTAAGTTGGGGGGAGGGAAATAAATTTTAGGATTTTTATTTTCTTTTTATTTTCTTTGGATTTCATTTTGCTTTTTCTTTTTCTTTTAGGATTTTATTTTTTTAGTTCCCTTTTTGGAGTTAAGAAATATCACCAAAGTCTATCTTTACCTAGAAATGACCCTCATGTGATGAAATTTCTCGTTATTTATTCACCACCGTACACTCGTGATTTATTTTCCTCCACCACTATTGTTCAACATTTCAATCTCATTTTACATGCATGTGAGTGCTTGTGGTGAATTTCTTTTTACACATCTCAATGGCAAGATTAATTGACGACTTAATGAATCTAGAAATTATGGATTAGCAAGTGGTATGCTTTCATTGGAACACACCAAAGTTCATGTACCAATAATTCATAAATTAACTGGAGCATTGTTCTTTATCTCGTATTCATTGCCATTTGCATGCTTGGTGTGATTTTGGGTAGAAAAACGTACCACGTCATTTGAAATGATTAGGATACCCATTCTTGTAAAAAATTAAAGAAGAGGAAGTTATCTTGCCAAGTTGTTTATGCACACACAAAAGAAGAAAAAATGAGATGAATAAAAAAAAAGAATGAATAAATGTGCTATTAAAGAGATAACTTGGTTGGCTTGAGTAGTACAGTCCGAGGGGTCCTTCTTGGCCTAATGCCCTATTATCGTCTGATTTGGGAGCCATTGACCGGAACCTCAATTATTTGATGGAGCGATCCAAGTTATATACTTTTCCGCGAATGTTGCTTGATGCGCGTTACGCGGAACTATGGAGAAAAGTGAAAGAAAATAGAGAATAAGTGTGCATGATTAGCGAGGCATGAGAACTTCCAAAGCTTAAAGAAAACGCAAGATGTGGTGTGAGTTCCTATGAATAGAGATTGACGTGTGTATGTCTTGATACCACCCTACTTTTGATGCTTGCTTTGCATGAACCATCTACGCTCCAAGTTAAAATATTTGATTGAACGGTGTGGGCCATTGATTTTGTGTACTATGCGCTATGAATTAATTGATAGTGAATTTGAGTCTATTTTATAACCATTTGAGATGCTTGACTTTCATTTTTTTAAAACCCACAAGTACCATTACTTGATGAGTTTGAAATATTGATATTAGTGTTTGGATATCTCCTTTGTCGTTGTAGTATGGTGATGATTAATTTGAGATCTGATAAGGTGATCTAGGCGTATTTTTAATCGCTCTTTTTGCTAGAGACTAGCAAAACGCTAGTTGGGGGGTGTGATTTGGGTTCAATATTGCGCATTTGACCCCCCATTTAGCCCTATTTTGTGCTCATGTGATGCTATATTGGTCTCTAGTACGTACGTATTTTCTACACATTTATTTATTAGATAAAACACTTAATTTGAGCACAAAACAGCATTTAACGATGAAATTCTGCACATTTTATATTTTTCATAGCATCTTCTCGATCTTACGATTCCAACGACTATTTATTTATATTTTTCTGAGACCTGTGCTAATTTCTATGAATTTTTGAATGCAGAATACCATTTATTGGAAATAAAATAAGTTTGCACGAATATTGGCGGACACGTGGCGCGATCGCACCCGCCCCCGCCTCATCCGACGGCTTACGGAAAGCGGAAAAGACGAATTATTACGACCGTTCGATTTCAATCGAACGGCTCATAACTTCCCGCTTTCGATCGAAGCGCAGATCACAGGCTGGGTGACGTGGCAGCATCTGGTCCGTTGCTCGGACATCGCACGGGCGAGAACAGAGCGACGACGTGGGTTATTGTCGAGCGCCTGATCAAGATCGAACGGCTGCCATCAAGCCGCAAACAATTCAAAAGGCGCATCTTCGTCGCGCGACGTGGCTTCGCTGCAGCCCTCCGATCACGATCCGACGGTCCGTAGCACTCCCGCCCAATGCAACGA